>CM060961.1:4355667-4395667 GCA_030765045.1 Tenodera sinensis | reverse complement strand
AACCTAACAAGGCTGAGTGTACCCCATGCTTGATGCCAGGTATCGAACCAAATATCATATATGCATAACATAAGCTGTAGGTTAACGGCATATATAAACAAAAGTTTCCCTTTCCAAACCTTCCCCTAAGATGTATTTCTCTGCGTGTGTTTAATTCTAAAGACGATTTACGTCACTTCCAGTAAATTTGTGACGCTTGTTGGACCCAAATGAAACTCCTGTTGCATCTTAGAGAAGTATTTTCATCTAGCCTAAACTTAAGTATAGGAATTCTAAAGCAAAATGCTTTCATGAAGAAGACCTTTTAAAATGTATGTGTGGAATTTAATATGAGTGTAAACTTCGCTCCTTATTGCTTCTCAGAAAGGCTGGCTGTAGGCAGTTTGAGTGATTCGCACTCGCTTTTGAATATTCTATCTTATTGATCTGATGCTGCCGAGTGGAATATATACCTACGTTCCAATTTCCACAAATGTGGATAAAATGTGGGGCGGCGGGGGGTGCGGTTTTACGTGGTGCTTACAGAGAAATCAGATTGCATTTCTACTTTCTATACTCTAGAGGAATTATTGTATTACAACACAAAAAGAGTATTTACTGTCTGTGTTTGAGTGTGTTTGTGTTTTTGGTATGCACGTGAGTGTGTTTGCAATGTGCATATATGTGTTTGTGTGCTTGTGGTGTGCATGTGTATATTTGTAAGAAAGAAGGAACGAAGGAAAGACAAAGAACGAAGAAACGAAGGAAAGAAGAAATAAGGAAGGAAGATAAACAGGAAAGAAAGTAGGAGATAAATAATAGGAAAGAAAAATACTAAATAATTTCCATCATCTTTCAAAATCCAACTAATATCGGATATTAACTGCTACAAGAAAGGCAAATTCGTTAAGAAAATACCGGTGTCTATATTATAAACCGTTTCTTAAATTCCTGTATCCTATGTGCATTAGACCAGAATCATGAAAACCGGATTCCCTATTCCCAGCACTAGCTTGCCAACTTCAATTCCGAATTTCCTCTGGGAAAAAACGAGCGATAAAACACTTTAAAAACGCTTAAAAATTTACAATGTGAATCCCGTTTGTTGCCTCATTTATAGGCTTGTTTAAATAGCTTTTATAAATAAGCCAACATGAAAGCGAAACCCTTCGGGCAAATTCTAAATGGATCTCATAAAAAATACATAATGTATTTTATGTTTAAGTTCGCCTTTTTAAGTGTCTAAAATATACCTGCGTTGAAATTCTTCTGTCGATTTATTAAATTAGTCATTATGTTTCTATTTGCGTCAGTGTTTTCAAATACTTCCCTCTATAAATCCATAATCGGTTGAATTTAAGCTAACATGCTTGTGATATTGGTGCAAAACTACAAAAAACGTAAAACTTTGATATCGAGATTTCACCGAAAATGTTTTTCAGACCCCGAACCTTAAACTTGGTATTACTCTCCCCTTATGTACGACTTACAAGTCAGTGTATAGAGTCAGACGTCTGTCAGGGAACACAGGAACCTATGTACCAGACAGAGTGAACACCTGCAAGTATGAGAGTGAGGAAGTGATTACCCTCCCCTTATGTAGGACTTACAAGACAGTGTCTAGAGTCAGACGTCTGTCAGGGAACACAGGAACGTATGTACCAGACAGAGTGAACACCTGCAAGTATGAGAGTGAGGAAGTGATTACCCTCCCCTTATGTAGGACTTACAAGTCAGTGTCTAGAGTCAGACGTCTGTCAGGGAACACAGGAACCTATGTACCAGACGGAGTGAACACCTGCAAGTATGAGAGTGAGGAAGTGATTACCATCCCCTTATGTAGGACTTACAAGTCAGGGTCTAGGGTCAAACGTCTGTCAGGGAACACAGGAACCTATGTACCAGACAGAGTGAACACCTGCAAGTATGAGAGTGAGGAAGTGATTACCATCCCCTTATGTAGGACTTACAAGACAGTGTCTAGGGTCAAACGTCTGTCAGGGAACACAGGAACCTATGTACCAGAGTGAACACCTGCAAGTATGAGAGTGAGGAAGTGATTACCATCCCCTTATGTAGGACTTACAAGTCAGTGTCTATTGTCAGACGTCTGTCAGGGAACACATGAACCTATGTACCAGACAGAGAGAACACCTGCAAGTATGAGAGTGAGGAAGTGATTACCCTCCCCTTATGTAGGACTTACAAGACAGTGTCTAGGGTCAGACGTCTGTCAGGGAACACAGGAACCTATGTACCAGAGTGAACACCTGCAAGTATGAGAGTGAGGAAGTGATTACCCTCCCCTTATGTAGGACTTACAAGACAGTGTCTAGGGTCAGACGTCTGTCAGGGAACACAGGAACCTATGTACCAGAGTGAACACCTGCAAGTATGAGAGTGAGGAAGTGATTACCATCCCCTTATGTAGGACTTACAAGACAGTGTCTAGGGTCAGACGTCTGTCAGGGAACACAGGAACCTATGTACCAGACAGAGTGAACACCTGCAAGTATGAGAGTGAGGAAGTGATTACCCTCCCCTTATGTAGGACTTACAAGACAGTGTCTAGAGTCAGACGTCTGACAGGGAACACAGGAACCTATGTACCAGACAGAGTGAACACCTACAAGTATGAGAATGAGGAAGTGATTACCCTCCCCATATGTAGGACTTACAAGCCAGTGTCTAGGGTCAGACACCTGTCACGGAACACAGGAACCTATGTACCAGACAGAGTGAACACCTGCAAGTATGAGAGTGAGGAAGTGATTACCCTCCCCTTATGTAGGACTTACAAGTCAGTGTCTAGATTCAGACGTCTGTCAGGAAACACAGGAACCTATGTACCAGACAGAGTGAACACCTGCAAGTATGAGAGTGAGGAAGTGATTACTACTCCCCTTATGTAGGACTTACAGGTCCGTGTCTAGAGTCAGACGTCTGTCAGGGAACACAGGAACCTATGTACCAGACAGAGTGAACACCTGCAAGTATGAGAGTGAGAAAGTGATTACCCTCCCCTTATGTAGGACTTACAAGTCAGTGTCTAGAGTCAGACGTCTGTCAGGGAACACAGGAACCTATGTACCAGAGTGAACACCTGCAAATATGAGAGTGAGGAAGTGATTACCCTCCCCTTATGAAGGACTTACAAGTCAGTGTCTAGAGTCAGACCTCTGTCAGGGAACACAGGAACCTATGTACCGGACAGAGTGAACACCTGCAAGTATGAGATTGAGGAAGTGATTACCCTCCCCTTATGAAGGACTTAAAAGTCAGTGTCTAGAGTCAGACGTCTGTCAGGGAACACAGGAACCTATGTGCCAGACAGAGTGAACACCTGCAAGTATGAGATTAAGGAAGTGATTACCCTCCCCTTGTGTAGGACCTACAAGTCAGTGTCTAGAGTCAGACGTCTATCAGGGAACACAGGAACCTATGTACCAGACAGAGTGAACACCTGCAAGTATGAGAGTGAGGAAGTGATTACCCTCCCCTTATGTAGGACTTACAAGTCAGTATCTAGAGTCAGACGTCTGTCAGGGAACACAGGAACCTATGTACCAGACAGAGTGAACACCTGCAAGTATGAGATTGAGGAAGTGATTACCCTCCCCTTATGTAGGACTTACAAGACAGTGTCTAGAATCAGACGTCTGTGCGGGAACACAGGAACCTATGTACCAGACAGAGTGAACATCTGCAAGTATGAGATTAAGGAAGTGATTACCCTGCCCTTGTGTAGGACTTACAAGTCAGTGTCTAGAGTCAGACGTCTATCAGGGAACACAGGAACCTATGTACCAGACAGAGTGAACACCTGCAAGTATGAGAGTGAGTATATGTGATTACCCTCCCCTTATGTAGGACTTACAAGACAGTGTCTAGAGTCAGACGTCTGTGCGGGAACACAGGAACCTATGTACCAGACAGAGTGAACACCTGCAAGTATGAGAGTGAGGAAGTGATTACCCTCCCCTTATGTAGGACTTGCAAGTCAGTGTCTAGAGTCAGACGTCTATCAGGGAACACAGGAACCTATGTACCAGACAGAGTGAACACCTGCAAGTATGAGAGTGAGGAAGTGATTACCCTCCCCTTATGTAGGACTTACAAGTCAGTGTCTAGAGTCAGACGTCTGTCAGGGAACACAGGAACCTATGTACCAGACAGAGTGAACACCTGCAAGTATGAGATTGAGGAAGTGATTACCCTCCGCTTATGAAGGACTTACAGGTCAGTGTCTAGAGTCAAACGTCTGTCAGGGAACACAGGAACCTATGTACCAGACAGAGTGAACACCTGCAAGTATGAGAGTGAGTATATGTGATTACCCTCCCCTTATGTAGGACTTACAAGTCAGTGTGTAGAGTCAGACGTCTGTCAGGGAACACAGGAACCTATGTACCAGACAGAGTGAACACCTGCAAGTATGAGAGTGAGGAAGTGATTACCCTCCCCTTATGTAGGACTTACAAGTCAGTGTCTAGAGTCAGACGTCTGTCAGGGAACACAGGAACCTATGTACCAGACAGAGTGAACACCTGCAAGTATGAGATTGAGGAAGTGATTACCCTCCCCTTATGTAGGACTTACAAGACAGTGTCTAGAGTCAGACGTCTGTCAGGGAACACAGGAACCTATGTACCAGACAGAGTGAACACCTGCAAGTATGAGATTGAGGAAGTGATTACCCTCCGCTTATGAAGGACTTACAGGTCAGTGTCTAGGGTCAAACGTCTGTCAGGGAACACAGGAACCTATGTAACAGACAGAGTGAACACCTGCAAGGATGAGAGTGAGCAAGAGCATGGTGGTAGGTGAACGATCTAACCACTCGGCCACGGCGCCGCCCACGTTGATATTTAAGTTTCTGTTTTCACGATGGAAGCTTGAAGAAAATTCATCTACTACGAAAATGATTCGAAAATTTGTATTTTCTCAAAATGGATCTGATCAAGAGTAAGACAGAAGAATGATGATTTTTTATGAAAGCTGGAACAAGAGTGAGTACAGAAAGTCATGTGAATTTTATTCTAATATCTAATCACATTCTTAATATGTTAATTAAATTTTATCAATTTTATTGATTATAGTCAAAATCTCTCTTTGTTAAACTATAAAGTTGATTTTTAAAATTATATCTCTTACCTTTATAACAAATGAAATATATGTAATGAATAGTTATTCTTTACAAAATTTAATACGGCAAAATGTAATATTGTAAGAAAAGTTATTATTGTGTTATTTTTAACGAATTTTAATATGTTGACGTTAATGTGAGACGAACTTTTATTAACCTCCGTTGAATTGAGAGTGTTTACTCGCGTCAGTCTGAGACCTATAAGATTCTGTTACTGTTGTCACACATGTTTTATACATGAAACAATCAATGTTGTTTTAATGAATGTTTTAAACACTTAATAATCATGAAACACTTTTACAATTTTCTCACTGAATATGGTGGACTTGTTCGGTAACAAACAAAATGGCTAAGTATAGCCAATAATTGTGAAAAGTCAATGTTCTTTTCTAATATCACGGCACTCGATTGATCCCAATTGTTAATTAACAATATAATTAATTTTTTATGAATATCACAAAATTTAATAATTATTCACATTTCGATGTGTGATTATTATTTCTCGTCGTTATAATGTGGATGAAACTCACTTGTTCCTACTTGGTTGTAGGACACATGAACAGAAGAAGTCATGGTTATTTCGGGAGCTGGGTTTTCTGTTTACAATTTGAATTGTTTCAGAGGGCTTACACGAAAATACTGCCTCAACTGTTTTTTTTTAAAATTATAACTCATATAATAAATCCAAAGGAATATTTTACTATCCATATTCTGAACTATATTGGAAAAAATTGTAGAGCTTCAGCTGGATTATTGTTTCCGAGAAAAGTGAGTGAACTTGTGAACCTGCCCATTTAAAAAGCAGAGGTAGAAAAGCACCATTTTAAAGATGTATTTCCCCTTCCCTAGGGGATAAAAAACTTCGCACATATATTCTTTAAGGTATAGTGCATTTTTTTGCCTTTTTTTTTTTTTTTTTTTTTTTTTTTTTTTTGACCAGGCAGGCTGAACTACTAGGGCAATCGTGCTGCACTGACTACTTATATTATTATTTTATAATAATGAAGACAACCATTGAAAAGTAGTGCAAAGTCCTTGGACATATATCTTGTGTTGTTGAGAAGTTTTTATAGTGTTTTTTGTGGACGAGGACTGTTTTCCTTCTCTGTCGCACAATTAAGAAGAAGAAGAAGAAGGATAAGGAGAGGTATGTGGCTGGTGAATCAAGGAGATTCTTGTGCTAGAGGAATGCGACGGGAATGTGATTAAACTGTGTATATATGAACAGCGAGAAAAAGCAATACATGTCGGCAGGCAGGCAGCACCGTTTTTTACTGCCAATAGATTCCTTTGTCGTCCCTTTTTACTTGTCTTGCCTGGAATCTGCAACAAATGTACAGCGCAAGAAAACGACTACCACTTCCCTTTCTTCTTCGTGTTACACTCACATGACTTTCTCTACTCTGGTGCTAACCATTCTTACAAACTCTTACTTCGTGTTAGTTGAGATAAGCATTTGTACAAATTATCTTATTGCTTATTTCCTTGTAGGTACAAGGGGAATACGGGAATACAGTGGGCTTTGTGCGATAGTCAAATCTTTTGAGGCTTTGAGTTCCGTTCCTTTTGCCCGGCTAAGGTATAAAAAATTGAATCACGATCTTCTATTTCACGAACGTTGAACTCAAACATATAGCAAGAAATATCTACGAAATAGTTCACTCTACATGAAAACTTATTCGAACATAAATTGTGTGTTTTAGTAGGACCTACATTTTAAGATGTGGTTTATTCTTACACTTCACCGGTTATGCAAAATAAATATCCATTTCGCTTGCCATAAAAATACCTCAAGCATATGACATTTTAATTAAAATCGTTACAAACAGTTTCCTTGTAAGGGGGTAGTTTATACTGGAAGAATTTGCTTCAAAATCAAGCAATTATTCTTAGAAGGCTTTTGTTGCAGATTGTCGTTTCCTATTCCAAGGGATGTAATCTCTAATTACCCTGGAGTGGAAGCAAACAGACTGTCCAATAAGAAGACGTAAAGATTGTGTCACGTGACCAGGAAAATAACGAGATGCTGCTCCAGTAAGTGGGTGGGGGAGCGGGGGGGGGTGGGAGGGGGTGCGCAGACCTTACTTCGTTATTCCGATTCACCTCCCTCCTTAATTTATCGGCATTAACAACGTCCATAGGAAACAGTTGAATACGCGATCTCCTTAAAGGGCAGATAAGGGTGCTGCTTACTGTGGGGTTGGTTCCGAACGTCAGACAGCAAAACTGGTGTAAGTGCAGTGTGCTATCCCTTAATAAACAGCATATATCAGCACCTCAAAACATACGACTCGTTTACTGAGAACGAGTTAAGGATTTCCATCTAATTTTACAAATTTTTTATAAGAGTTACAACCTTTGCCATCTACGTAATAATACTAAAACGCCCAACAAAGGAATAAAGCTGTCTTAATAGACTAAATTACGCACTAAAAGTTGCGAAGTGTCAATGGCATAGCGCCTGGCATACAGGTTCTGCGGTTGAACTCGGAACGTGCTTCCAGTCAATTGTCCAAATAGCTAAACAGAATTAGAGTGTGGTCTGTCTGCTGACGTCACGGTCACGGGTTCGTGTCAATCTAATTTTAAGGTTCTAGGACATTATAACTTAAATCTACTTGTATCTTTTACGTTCAGAGAGCCCACAGAATACAGTTAACTGTTAAGTTTTGCGTCATACGAGTTCATCTCATTGCCTGTGTTTTAACGAGAATTAATGAGTATGCCCTTTAACCTGGTGGATCATATCGGACACTAATGAGCAGGTACAATGTTACTCAGGTAAACCCGGGGTCCTTAGAGCTCAAAGTCATCCAACATTTGTCTTCTCAAGATAACCAAAACCTAACCTTAACCAAGAAACTTGAGTATAATGTTAATTATGTTTTAGTAGTATATTATATATAAATGGACAAGGTTTGTATATTATCCATTTTACTATATAATGTAACATTTACATTGTCTTCTCTACTCATTCTTTCTTTTAGGTAATATATGTGCTTTCCTTCTCGCCCTTTAACATGCACTTCACACAGTTTTCAATGACTGAAATAAAAACGCCATTAATTACAATCATATGATTTTCTCTACTCACTTTTCTTGTACGATATACCTACGACTCCCTACTTGCCTTTCAACGAACAACTCGCACAATTATTCTGTATATGAGTAACGCAGAAATGCAACGTGTTACATTCACACTACTTTCTTCCTCTGGTATTTGGGCTGGGGTTGTTCAGCAAGGCTTTTGCGTAATGTTTTCTCGGTATTTTTATTTATTTACTTTGTTTATTTTGCTATTTATAGTATCCAACGTAAGTCTAAATTTTGTAGTGATAAATCATCAAATCACGGACAACGTCGGGTATTTCGCCTAGTAACAAAGAAACACAAGACTATTGGACAAGTACAACCCAAGTGTAAATGTTGTGATAAATCATCCAAACACGGACAACTTCGGGTATTTCACCTAGTAACAAAGAAACACAAGACTATTGGACAAGTACAACCTAAGTCTAAATGTTGTAGTGATAAATCATCAAACCACGGACAACGTCGGGTATTTCACCTAGTAACAAAGAAACACAAGACTATTGGACAAGTACAACCTAAGTCTAAATGTTGCAGTGATAAATCATCAAACCACGGACAACGTCGGGTATTTCACCTAGTAACAAAGAAACAAAAGGCTATTGGACAAGTAGAACCTAAGTCTAAATGTTGTAGTGATAAATCATCAAACCACGGACAACGTCGGGTATTTCACCTAGCAACCAAGAAACACAAGGCTATTGGACAAGTACAACCTAAGTCTAAATGTTGTAGTGATAAATCATTAACCACAGACGAGGGTTAGTAGAAGAGTGGATAGCAAGGTTGTGTGCGTATATACGAAGTGATTTTTTCAGTAGCGAATGCTTGCGGGGTTGTTGCTGCAGTGAGAGGAGCCTGTTTCGTAATCTTTTATTTTCCCTTAAATGCAGTGAGTGCCATGAGCGAATCCTACGCCAGAGGAAACACACACCAAGCATAAAAATGTTAACATGGTAGAACGAAACCCGAGGTTTTCACGCATCGCGTACACCTTTTTTATTTTATTCCCCGTTAGAGAATAAATCTGACTGTATAGAGATGAGCAAGGGATGAAAACAACGTAGGGGGTGAACAGCCCTCTAAGGGGTAGTTTCCATTTGAAATTAGAGTGCGGTTTGACAGCCACCTTCACATTTATATTCAGACGTCAAAACGGCGCTGTCACCCGGCGTCGATATTCTCTCGCACTGAAACCGATAAGGGTGTCAGGAGTAGCCATTGCTGCCAACTGTGGAGATTACCAGGGGAACTGGGGACCTCCAAACTAAGAGACTAACACAGCAGCAACATGCCACTTTCAGCCAATTAAACTGAACATATCGCCAGAGGTCGCCACTGGCTACACGGAGTTCTTGCGTTTCTTTGTTACTACGTGAAATACCCGACGTTGTCCGTGGTTTGATGATTTATCACTACAACAATTAGACTTAGGTTGTACTTGTCCAATAGTCTTGTGTTTCTTTGTTACTAGGTGAAATACCCGACGTTGTCCGTGGTTTGATGATTTATCACTACAACATTTAGACTTAGGTTGTACTTGTCCAATAGCCTTGTGTTTCTTTGTTACTAGGTGAAATACCCGACGTTGTCCGTGGTTTGATGATTTATCACTACAACATTTAGACTTAGGTTGTACTTGTCCAATAGTCTTGTGTTTCTTTGTTACTACGTGAAATACCCGACGTTGTCCGTGGTTTGATGATTTATCACTACAACATTTAGACTTAGGTTGTACTTGTCCAATAGCCTTGTGTTTCTTTGTTACTAGGTGAAATACCCGGCGTTGTCCGTGGTTTGATGATTTATCACTACAACATTTAGACTTAGGTTGTACTTGTCCAATAGCCTTGTGTTTCGTTGTTACTAGGTGAAATACCCGACGTTGTCCGTGGTTTGATGATATATCACAACATTTAGACTTAGGTTGTACTTGTCCAATAGCCTTGTGTTTCTTTGTTACTAGGTGAAATACCCGACGTTGTCCGTGGTTTGATGATTTATCACTGCAATATTTAGACTTAGGTTGTACTTGTCCAATAGTCTTGTGTTTCTTTGTTACTAGGTGAAATACCCGACGTTGTCCGTGGTTTGATGATTTATCACTGCAACATTTAGACTTAGGTTGTACTTGTCCAATAGTCTTGTGTTTCTTTGTTACTAGGTGAAATACCCGACGTTGTCCGTGGTTTGATGATTTATCACTACAACATGTAGACTTAGGTTCTACTTGTCCAATAGCCTTTTGTTTCTTTGTTACTAGGTGAAATACCCGACGTTGTCCGTGGTTTGATGATTTATCACTACAACATTTAGACTTAGGTTGTACTTGTCCAATAGTCTTGTGTTTCTTTGTTACTACGTGAAATACCCGACGTTGTCCGTGGTTTGATGATTTATCACTACAACATTTAGACTTAGGTTGTACTTGTCCAATAGCCTTGTGTTTCTTTGTTAGTAGGTGAAATACCCGACGTTGTCCGTGGTTTGATGATTTATTCCTACAACATGTGGACTTAGGTTCTACTTGTCCAATAGCCTTTTGTTTCTTTGTTACTAGGTGAAATACCCGACGTTGTCCGTGGTTTGATGATTTATCACTACAACATTTAGGCTTGGGTTGTACTTGTCCAATAGCCTTGTGTTTCTTTGTTACTAGGTGAAATACCCGACGTCCGTGGTTTGATGATTTATCACTACAACATTTAGACTTAGGTTGTACTTGTTCAATAGCCTTGTATTTCTTTTTTACTAGGTGAAATACCCGACGTTGTCCGTGGTTTGATGATTTATCACTACAACATGTAGACTTAGGTTCTACTTGTCCAATAGCCTTTTGTTTCTTTGTTACTAGGTGAAATACCCGACGTTGACCGTGGTTTGATGATTTATCACTACAACAGTTAGACTTATGTTGTACTTGTTCAATAGTCTTGTGTTTTTTGTTACTAGGTAAAATAGTGAAAGTACCAACCAACCTGAACTCCTTGCGAATATGCACAACGCTTCTTGTTTCTGGTATGTTCTGAGTGAGGTTAAGTTCAGTAAATCATTCACAAGTACACACACACACGGGCATTACTTTGTGAAATGCGTTTAGCACAATTTGTTTTTTACCACTTTTTGACAGTTTAGCCTTAGCGTGTAACTCCCAACACTTGGTTATGTTATCGTAACTCCACCATATTCCTTACTGGCCGACTGGCGTAGTCTGTTCACGATGTGTTCACAATATAAAAACGACTCAGTAGGGATCAGTAAGAATTATTTTGAAATCAACACCAAAATATTATTAATATGCTTTATTCAAAAGAACGAAAGAAAACAAAGGAATGAAAAAAATAAAGGAGTGAACGAGATTCAAACTGAAATATTCTATGTAAAGGGTAGCTTAAGGGATATTAAACTTAAATACGAACTTTGGTTTTTAACCGAATTTTAGTTTTTGGTTTATGCTGTGGAAAGGTATGCTGATCGACATAATTACACACACACACACACACACACACACACACACACACACACACACACACATACAGACTCACACCCACACACACATACTCACACCCACACACACACACACCCACACACACACAATAACGGAAAATTGGGAATTGTTATAATACGAGTTTTAGTAATTACAGCTATTTATCTATCTCCTGACATTTCATTATTAATCAATAATTCCTTTAATAATTTTTAGGCTTTCCTAGATATAAGTCAATACATTCTTTCGTCTGTAAGCCGAAGGGCTTTATTCGTATAAGGGTGTTGGATGGAGGGTTGAAGTGAACACTGAATTATATGAGGGAAAAAAGGTGGTGCTGGTGGAGGTGGTTGCAATGGGGTGCGGAAGAAAAACAAAACACTCTTACATGTCCTACAGGAGCTGGCAACTGGGGTAGTCAAGAGTTAAGTTTGGCTTTGCAGTTAATGAGATTAGAATTCCTCCGGGCCAGAAAAACACAAAGGAAGGAAGGAAGGAGAACTTGGAGTCGGTCGAAACACAATCGGAAGGGAACACCATCAGATTTCTTTGAAGTCGACTTTTCTGAACCCCACAGCACAATTTGGATGGTGCCAGTGTGTCTGTGTAACTCAAAAACGAAAACTCAGTTAAAAATGAAAGTTAGTATTTAGGTTTAATGCCCTTCAAGGATGCCACAGTTTTAGACAATTTTGATCTTGTACATGGCTCTAACGAATTTGATTAAAATGCCATATGTTCAAGGAATTTGTATAACAAATGAAATGTATATTTTGAATTTTCAGGCTACAGCCTATGTAGTCCTGTTTACTCTGGATGAGTTTTGAATAACTCGTAAACTGTAAAAGATAGACAAAATCTTACTGTACAAAACATCAAGTCGAAATTAGTTTTTTTTTTTTTCTAGAGTGAACCATTTCGGAGATATTCCTTGTTATTTGTATCACTTTCGGAAAACAAAACTTTGGTGAAACGGAACATCGTTGTTCATTTTTATACGTTAAGCTTGCAAAGAGGACGCTTTAAAAGCTTTAAAAAATTTGACTATCACCCAAAGCGTACTCTATACTGATATTCCCCTTGTACTTAATAATATAATACCAAATAAGATTATTTGTACAAATGTTTACCTCTATTAACGTTAAGGATACCCATCTGTGAAATTTTGAAAATCTAGAGTTTTCATTGGATTGATTTGAAATTTCAACACAACAATCACTGTATAGTGAGGAATAACTGTGATAAATTTCATACATTTAGTCAGATTAGTTGCTAACATATTAATATTTTCTTGTATATTATTTTTTTAATATTTGTATAAATGGTTCCCCATGATGCAATTTTGATTTGAAAAACTTAATAATTTATGTTATGTCCTGTAATAGAATGTTAGCAAGTTCATGAGATATTTTTTTAATCTTGTTATTAGTTTGGATAAAAATAAATTTTAAAGTTTAAATTCATAATTTTTTTCATTTAAATTTCGAAATGTAAACTTTAAGATTTAATTACTCGGCAGTTATTCACGTTATGAAAAAATTATCTCATCATTTCTTTTTAATGCTATTTCTAAGCAGATACACCAAATTCCATGCATAAGTGGTGAAAAATTGCATCGTGTGGAGCATTTTAAAGAGCAAATAGTGTTAAAAATGAAAAACATGGAAAAACTAAGTTTGAAGTCATAGCAAGGATAATGGAACTGTATGGATTTAAATGGACACAACCACTTACGGGTAATCAGACGGCCACGTGACATAGTTAAAAAGGCCGTAAAGCTATAAAAAGGATATCAAAATAAAGCAGAATATTTAAACTATTTGATAAAACAAAAATTTATTTTTGACAATTTTTGAAATTTTTAGTCTTTATACACAGATGGGTATATTTATCTCTATTAACATTAAGTGGATAGAGGAATGTGTTTGAATAGTGCTTTAATAAAAAGTGTACTTTAATGAGGCCATTAAGGCACAGGCTAAGAGACGCATGTACGACAGATATTCTTTACAACTCTCCGTGGAGGTCGAATTGCTCGGCGTTGTAGGAAGACGGAAGATAAATACGCGCTACCAACTTCTTTTAATAGGATTCTTCCGGTCTGGGCTCCATATTCGACAAGTGGATGGGGATGAATCTCTGCTCACATTATTTCCTTGAAACGGTCCTCCAAGGAAAGGAAAGACTAATGCCACTGTCTACTAGGAAATTACATCATAATTTTCTCCTCAGAACCTTTTAGCAATCTGTTTGTACCAATGTAAGTTTTATAGAGCTGGTAAAAAAATTGGCTCAAACCCCGAGTGGAAACGGTCCAGAAAACAAAAGAAAGGGAAAATATCCCACCCTTTCGCTGCAATGAGATAAAACCTATCTACTGCACTAATGCCATGCAGACACATCTTCAGAGCAAGGAAAATGCTGCAAATAGGATCGCCTAATTACAATAATAAACAAATTTGGTTCGTTTCCAAAACTTTCCTCTGTTAGCTTGTGCTCAGCTATTGCAAGCTTGGGATAAACGATTTTATTGCCTCACATGTAGTCTAGCGAAAATGTTTGAAATTTCTCTATGCTATTACAAAAAGTATTGCACTGTAACAAAAATTCGATATCAAAACTTCGGGATAAATGTGCGCTTTATTACTGGTATGTAGAGAAAGTATTATATTCCACCCAAAAATTTAAATAGAGATTTGTTTGGAAATACATGTTTTGAGACCCCCGAGTCCAAAAAAAAAGCCGTTTTAAAGAAAGGTCCGTGTGTGTGTGTCTGTGTGTGTCTGTGTGTCTGTGTGTGTCTGTGTGTGTCTGTGTGTGTCTGTGTGTGTGTCTGTGTGTGTGTCTGTGTGTGTGTCTGTGTGTGTCTGTGTGTGTCTGTGTGTGTCTGTGTGTGTGTCTGTGTGTGTCTGTGTGTGTGTCTGTGTGTGTCTGTGTGTGTGTCTGTGTGTGTGTCTGTGTGTGTGTCTGTGTGTGTGTCTGTGTGTGCGTCTGTGTGTGTGTCTGTGTGTGCGTCTGTGTGTGTGTCTGTGTGTGTCTGTGTGTGTGTCTGTGTGTGTCTGTGTGTGTCTGTGTGTGTCTGTGTGTGTATCTGTGTGTATCTGTGTGTGTGTCTGTGTGTGTCTGTGTGTGTCTGTGTGTGTCTGTGTGTGTGTCTGTGTGTGAGTGTGTGTCTGTGTGTGTCTGTGTGTGTGTGTCTGTGTGTCTGTGTGTGTGTCTGTGTGTCTGTGTGTGTGTCTGTGTGTGTATGTCTGTGTGTGTGTGTCTGTGTGTGTGTCTGTGTGTGTGTGTGTGTGTGTGTGTGTGTGTGGCGAAACGAAGATTTTGAAGAAAATAGCCCCACCCTAAACTACCCTTTACATGGAAAATTTGTCAAAAATTTTGAATTTCTTGGAAATGGCCCCGACGATCTTGATAAAAGTGCCATATGTTCAGGATATTTTGATGCCAAATGAAATGTATATGTCTATAGCCTATGCAGTCCTGGTTACTCTGGATGACTTTTGTGTAACTCGTAAACCGTAAGAGATAGACAAAACCTTAGTATGGAAAAGTTGCAATTGAACAGCTCGCTCGGTTTTAAACTGATTAATCTTACAAATGTATGAAGTAGGTAATGGTAGAGGACAGCTAATGAAGTACCTACCTACCAATTTGGGAAATAAGATGCTAGCTAAAAGTAAATATAAGGACGAGGAGTTGTAACAAAGGATGTGTACACGCTTCAAAGAGCTTCTTTCACTAACAAGCCAATTAACGGAGCCAGTAATTGCCACTTAATTCGGCACAACTAGTTGGAGACGATCACTTTCAATGTTAAAGGGAACGAGAGATAAGATGGAGAAACCGCGCGGAGTGACTCAGGCGGTAACGTCTGTGGGGGTGGCGTGTTCGACCCCCGCTGCTGACATTTCCCAGGTTTCCCTGGTCGCCAGGTGAATGCTGGGACCGTATTCTCAGAATTTTTTGTCCATCTATTTCGTTACATTAATCAATTCATTTCACCCATTAGGCTTCTTCCAGGGTTGGAAGTGTCGGCAAGCGTTGCAGCAGCATGACAGGGGGAACAAATGTGCCCATAGAGTGACACACATACACACACACTCACACATACACACACTCATACACACATAAACACACTCATACACACACATAAACACACTTACACACACTCACATACACTCATACACACTCATACATACACACACTCATACACACATACATACACACACTCATACACACACATACACACTCATACACACATACACACACTCATACACACATACCCACATACACACTCATACACACACTCATACACACATACACACTCATACACACACTCATACACACATACACACACACTCATACACACACTCACACATACACACACTCATACACACGCATAAACATACTCATTCACACACTCATACACATACACACTCATAAACACACTCATACACACACATACACACATACACAAACATTTGTGAGAGGCGATAGATAAAGTAGAAACTACGTACTCGTTTGTTTATTGCCAATGTATTCCCTTTTGCCTTACGCAGGTAGATAGTGAAACCTTGAAAGTGGAAACAAGCGGCTTGGAATGAGAAATATTGCTAATGGAATTATAATGGAATAATTATATTAATGTATGTAATGCATTGACGCGTAATGAGCAGTTTATACCTACCTTTCTCTGTGGATGAGTAAATTCAAGCGCACGCACACACGCACATACATCTGCCAGGAGAAAAATCGCTGCACACACATATGGAGTAGACATTAATGGATTCTGTGTGTGTGTCTGTGTGTGTGCGCGCGCGCGTCCCTCCATTACTACTGGCTTTATTCTTCTTTGGGAATCGTTTGTTCGCCAAGGGCTTTATTGTGTGCGTGTTTAATTCGTCACGTATTCGTGCTTAAAATTCATTTGTAATTTACGTGGAAAGTAATGATAAATTTATTACTTTCTCTACTACGTTTAGTAAAGTAGAGCAAGTATTGTATTCCACCCAAAAATTCAATGTCGAGATTTCACCGAAAATATATGTTTTGAAGCCCCTGAATCCAAAGAAAGCATTTTTAGAAAAAGGTCCGTGTGTATGTCTGTCTCTGGACAGCATAACTCAAAAACGAAAAGTCGGTTAAAAACCAAAGTTGGTATTTAAGTTTAATGACTTTCAAGAATGCGACACGAAGATTTGGAACAAAATAGCCCCATGCTAAACTACCCTTTACATGAACATTTTTCAAACATTTTTAACTTTCTTGAAAATGGCTCAAACGATTTTGATTAAAGTGTCATATGTTTAAGATATTTCTATGACAAACGAAATGTATATTTTGAATTCCCTGGCTATAGCCTTCGTAGTCCTCTTCACTCTGGATGACTTTTGAATAACTCGTAAAGCGTAAGAGATAGACAAAATCTTATTCTACAAAAAGTTTAAATCTCGCTGAAACACACAATTATTTATGTGTGAATAATTTTCTTGTAGGGTGAACCATTTCGGAGATATTTCTTGTTATTTGTGTCAGTTTCGGAAAACTTATAACATTCGTGAAATGGAACATCGTTGTTCATTTTTTTATATCTTTAGGGTGCAAAGAGAATGGAATTTCAAAGCTTTAAAAGATTTGACTATCGCTCAAAGTCTGCTGTCTATTACCTAACATGAAGTAGATATAGGAATACGTGTTTGTAAGAATGCAGGTAGATAAGAAGGAATGTGAGTTTGTTAGAAAGTCTTAGAGTAGAAGCGTTAGGCAGAAGACAATGAATGACAAGGGAATCTCTCTCAGCCTAGCGAGGCTGTTTTCTGCCTTAATTTTAGATTGGTTGTTTGTCGAGCGAATAAGACGCAAGTTGTGTTTTCCGCCTGAAGAGTGCTCCACCTGTAATACAAACACTGCGCCGTGTTTTGTCAGAAATTATTATCGTTTACTTAGGAAATGAAGTAACAGTTTCCAGCAACAGGTATCTTAATACTCCGGCACTCACTCTACTGAGAAACGCACAGTGATTAGCATTCTCCTATTGCGTTCGGCCATTAGTGCCAGTCAATTGGGATATGTAGGTATGTCTGAAAATGGAGAGCAAAATAAAGCTCTTCAGATTTTTCTAAACACGAAAAATACACAGTTTACTTCCAGACACAATTTCACTTCCTCTGCTACATAGTAAATAGAGGAGGTATTGTATTGCACCCAAAAAGTTTGATGTCGAGATTTCACCGGAAATATGTTTTGAGGTCTCCTGAATAAAAAACCAAAGAATTTTTACAAAAGGCTGCATGTGTATGTCTTTGTGCTCAGCAAAACTGAAAAACGGTAACTCGATTAAAGACTAAAGTTGATATTTAAGTTTCATATCTTTTAAAGATGGGACATAGATTTTGAAAAAGATTCCAACTGTTTAGGACATTTTTATGACAAAATGTATATCTTGAATTTTGTGGCTATAGCCTATATAGTCTTATTTACTCTGAAAGGCTTTTCTACAACCGGTAAACTGTAAAACAAAATCTTACATAAAAACGTGGATTTCGCTAAAGCACACAATTAATGCAAAATAATTCTTTTTTGTAGAGTAAACCATTTCGGAGATATTCCTTGTTATTTGTGTGAGTTTTGGAATACTTAAAACTTTCGTCAAATGAAAAGTCGTTATTCAGTTTTGATATGTTAGCCATGCAAAGAGAACGGAATCTCAAAGCTTTAAAATATTTGACTATCGCGGAAAGCCTACTGTATTCCCATGTTCCCCTTGTACCTACAAGGAAATAAGCAATAAGATAATTTGTACAAATGTTTATCTCAACTAACACGAAGAAGTTATAGGAATAAGAGTTTGTAAGAATGGTTAGTACAAGAGTAGAGAAAGTCATGTAAGTGCATGACATAAGTTTGTCAGATGTCTCTAAGCATATATATTTTTTATGAACACAAAATTGATTTTGTAGGTCAAGTTTAAAAGATGTTTGAGCCTAAACTGAAACAGAAGAAATCTGGATGAACTTTGAAAACCAGACCTATTGCGAACGTAAATCCTCATATGAGTGAGAAGTCAACAAAAATTGCTACTCCTACTTGAACAAAGGAGTCCAGGAGTGAGGACGAGTCACCTGGGTTAACCCAGGCGGATGGTAAGGTGGCCACGGTACCTAACCGTTTAATTACGGATTTACCCGTGAGGTGGTATAGGTTGTCAAGTGTTACAAGCTTTGGTGTTTTTGTATGTCTCATGGTGCAGGTTGGGTTCCTGTATTGTTACTGGCGGCGGGATCGGTCAGATCTTGGATGTCTAGCCATCCAAGCGACCATTGCCCTACTGATTACTTCGTCGGCCGCTTGTGGAACCGTCGAGCAATGCAGTGCTAGTAACAGGAAACCGAGAGGAATAGGTGATAGGTGTGGTGGTGCCAACTGTGGTTACATTTGGCGGATGGTGAAGGGATAGCGGAACTTACCAGCCAAGGGCGTCCTTGGGTAAGCGGTAGCTCTGTCTCCGCCTAGTGAAACGGTGGTCGTATTGCCCCAGTGTGTTCACCAACTGGTTTGGGTGAGTTTGGCATACATTGTGCGAGTCCTGTCCCGCACGACGTCCACAATGTATGGGATGCCGGAATGAGTGTGAGGGATGTGTGATGGAAACCTACGGTCGGTATCGTAGATCATCCTAAGCGCCCTGTTGTGCATGGCATGCAGCCTGCGGATGGTGGAACGAGCCACCGTACCCCAGACCTCGCACCCGTACAGGATCAGAGGCGGGACGATCGCACGGTACAAACGTAGTTTCAGGTGTGTAGGCATGGTTGAGTGGAGTATGGGATATAGGTATCTCAGGGCGCCATGTCCCTGACCTCGCACCCGTACAGAATCAGGGGCGGGACGATCGCACGGTACAAGCGTAGTTTCAGGTGTTTAGGCATGGTTGAGTGGAGTATGGGATATAGCTGTCTCAGGGCGCCATGTCCCAGACCTCGCACCCGTACAGAATCGGGGGCGGGACGATCGCACGGTACAAGCGTAGTTTCAGGTGTGTAGGCATGGTTGAGTGGAGTATGGGATATAGCTGTCTCAGGGCGCCATGTCCCAGACCTCGCACCCGTACAGAATCAGGGGCGGGACGATCGCACGGTACAAGCGTAGTTTCAGGTGTGTAGGCATGGTTGAGTGGAGTATAGGATATAGGTATCTCAGGGCGCCATGTCCCAGACCTCGCACCCGTACAGAATCAGGGGCGGGACGATCGCACGGTACAAGCGTAGTTTCAGGTGTGTAGGCATGGTTGAGTGGAGTATGGGATATAGCTGTCTCAGGGCGCCATGTCCCTGACCTTGCACCCGTACAGAATCAGGGGTGGGACGATCGCACGGTACAAGCGTAGTTTCAGGTGTGTAGGCATGGTTGAATGGTGTATGGGATATAGCTGTCTCAGGGCGCCATGTCCCAGACCTTGCACCCGTACAGAATCAGGGGTGGGACGATCGCAAAGTACAAGCGTAGTTTCAGGTGTGTAGGCATGGTTGAGTGGAGTATGGGATATAGCTGTCTCAGGGCGCCATGTCCCTGACCGACCTTTGCTCTGACCCCCAGGTATTTGGCAGAGTTAACCCATGGGATTCTTCTCCGCCGCATTGCCAGGGATACACCCGGCCGCCAGTTTCGAACTTTGCCCAGTAGTAGAGCCTGGCTCTTCTGCGGGCTAATGGCCACTCTCCACTGTTCACTCCACCTGCCAATAGCATCGAGCTGACGCTGTAGTGGAGGGAAGCAGTACCGAACATTTTTGTTCTGTGCCAGTATGAGGACGTCGTCTGCATACTGACACGTAACAGTATGCGGTACCACGGGTAGGTCAGACATGTAGGCAGCAAAGAGCAACGGCGATAGCACGCTACCTTCCGGAACTCCAGCCGCTATGGGTCTGACCAAGGACAAACTTCCCCTGCCCCCGCACCCGAAAAGAGCGATCCAGAAGGAAGCTACCAATCAGGGTGAGGTAGGGGGGAGGGATTTCTGCCTCTCTGAGTTTGTACACTAACCCCTGGTGCCATGTGGTTGCAAAGGCTTTTTCTACATCCAGAAGTACTGCGACTGTTTTGAAGTTTTCCTGGAAACCCATGGCAACCTTCTCAATCAGCCTCAGTAGCTGTAGTGTAGTGGAATGTCCATGACGAAAACCGCACTGATGATCCGGGATGAGTTGCCTTTCCTCAAAGAGAGGAGTGAGGCGGGATAGGTATAATCGTTCAAAAAAAATTGAAACGATGGGTAACAGGCTTATGGAGCGGTAATTTGAAGGGAAAACCGGGTCCTTGCCGGGCTTCAAAATGCAGACCACCCTCGCCTCCTTCCAACAGGTTGAAAAGTGACGAAGCTGCAGACATGCGTTATAAATCCTCGTCAGATGGACTACGGCCTTCCGGGGAAGGTGCTGGAGCATGGGCGCCGTAACGCCATCATGCCCAAACAGAAGGTTAAAACGTGCCAAATCCCTTTGAAGAACTTCAACTTCAACTTACTTTATTATATAAAACATTTGCCCGGTGCCGGTACAGAAGGGCCCGGCTTACAGGCTAAAATTAACATTAATTATAGTTTACAGTATTTACATGTTCATGTTTGCTTTTATATGTTCAAAAACCCATACAGTGGGCAACTTTAGCCCACCGAGAGCAGTTTTTGGGCGTATACTCGGTCTTATGTTTGTCCGTTTTTTATAGTTCTTTTTTTAATTTATATACACGGATACATACGCACACTCACTCCTGGGCATACCACACATATGCCCCATCACACGCACACGCACACACACACACACACACACACGCTCGTATATACATATTTACACTGCACTATATACACTTCACTATTTACAGTTTTTCCGCAGTTTTCCTGTGCGGCCAGGTTGCAGCTCCTGGGGCGTTTCCGAGGCACAGACCTCTTCCGGAGTGTGTGGCCTAGGGCCTGGGTTGCATGGGTGCGCATCAGTCGGCGAGCCATGCAATGTTTAAAACATTTTAATTCTAGCATGCTTACGATGCTTTGGCTCGCCCTTGCCAATATTGGCCATCACGTCATTTTGGTGATTTCTGATGCGCGCTCACGCGACAGTGGCTCTTTTTGTTATTGCCTCGGGTATGGAAGGGATCTGGGTTTCCTGGTGAAGGGTTCGGTTAGTGGTTAGGATGGGAGCAGAGAGGATTTTCCGGAGGGAGAGGTTTTGGAGGGTTTGGATAGTCTTCAGGGCGGTTTTTGAGGCGTTTGCCCAGGCCACACATGCGTAAAGAACCACTGACAGGATGAAAGCCCTATACAGGACGAGTTTGGACTTCAATTGCAGCTGTTTGCTGCGGAAGATGGGGGCGCATAACTTTAGCCGCTGTCTGCCTTTGTTGGCGCTATTTTTTTATGTGGGTGGACCAGCACATTGTGCGGTCCAAGGTAACCCCTAAGTATTTAAATTGCCGACGGCAATGCAATACCTGACCACCGACCGTTAGGTCCATTGCCAAAGTGTGATGCCGCTTAGAGAAATGAATCAGCTGGCATTTGTTGGGATTAATTTTGATTTTCCAGTCATGTTGCCATAAAAGGAAGTTGTTAACATAACGTTGCATTTCTGCAAGGCCGAAACGGGGATTTCTATGGTGGTTGTATATTGCAGTGTCGTCGGCGTACATGGCTACCTTAATCTGGCGTCCACTGGGAAATCGTTGGTGAATAATATGTACAAAAAGGGTGACATGATTGCCCCTTGTGGGACGCCAGCCCGCATCACTCTCTCCCGTGAGGAGGAGCGGCCCACTTGGACGTAAAACTTCCGTTTTTCTAAAAAATTATGCAGCAAATACAGATAATTTTGAAGAGCCGGGAAATTGTGGTGCAATTTGTAAATAAGGCCATTGTGCCAGCACCGGTCGAATGCGGCTTCTACGTCCAGAAATAGCGCCAACGTTGAAGCCCCATTGTTAAATTGCTCTGTTACGTCATCAGTTAGTCTGAGAAGCCTATAGAAACTTTAAAGATATAACATGAAACCGAACATTTATGAACCGCATCAGAAGATTCCGGGTTCAAATTCCGTGGGCTCACAATTTGACTATGGTATTTATGATTTACTTAAGTCACCAAGGTAAATGCCCACTTGGATATTTAATACCACGATCCAAAGTTCCACATTAAGCCCAAAGCAGCAGTATAAATGGAAAATAGATAGTAATAGTGAGTGCTTTACCATCTATCCACAGATAAGGAAAGCAGATGGAATGAATGGCACCCTAATGCCATCTACCGTGACAAAGGCGAAGTATGCCGATCTCTCTGAAAGAAGTTGAAACTGATATAGGCATGAGATCCTGAACTTTATCCCTGGTATTACCAAGGGGGGAGGGTGGGGGGAGGTACCTTGTACCCACATTCTCTAGTCTTATAAATTGTCTTTTAATTTTGTGATTAAAGGCATGCAGTTAATAGTTAATGTCAATCAGTCTTTCTACTAATGAATTACGTAATTGTTTCAAGGTTTCGATCTTTTTGAGAAACAATGAATTGTCAAGGTGGTCCTAAAGTACTGTCCCGTTGGTATAATGTGATTCGCGTAAAAAGTAAAAAAAGATAGTTAAATAACGTTAAATATTATAGCTTTATAAGCATAACAAGATATAATACAATAATTGGTCATTTAAGTTATGAAATACCGATTAGTAACAGTAGGGTTAAATTATTTTTTGTCACGAGGTACATTTTTAGTGGCGAATTTGATCATTATCACATTAATTGTACCTATGATATGAATCTGAAAATGATTAGTTCAAAATTTCTACTCCTCAGACTACTTATTCTTAAGTTACTTCTTTCCTTCAGAATTGGCATTTGTTCAAAATGTTCAACTTTTTTATTTGTGTGCTATATAATAGCCCTGACCTTCAAAGTTTGCTTTAACAACCCTTTTAAAATTATGCTGCACATCTCATATTTACGCCATTTTGAGGGTTATTAGACAGGAAACAGCTGTCGTTTTAACATAGATAACAAAAATTCTGTAAAATAGAGAACGATTATCCGGGCTTGTGGAAAATCCCCTTCCAGGCGTTTCGTTCGAAGTTGCGTCACACATCCTCAGAGGAAAATGGAAAATTTTTCGAAAACTTGTTTTCTTGAAAATGGCTCTAACGAGTTTGATTGAAATATCGTATGTTTAATATATTTGTATGACAAATGAAATGTATATCTTGAATTTCCTGGCTAAAGTCTATGTAGTGCTGTTTACTCTGGGCGACTTTTGAATAACTAGTAAACCGTAACCGATAGACAAAATCTTACTGTGGAAAAAATGTACATCACGCTAAAATACACAATTTTTTTTGTAGAGTGAACCATTTCGGATATATTCTTTGTTATTTGAGTCAGTTGCGGAAAACAAGTTTCGTGAAATGCAACATCGTTGTTCATTTTTTTATATGTTACGTGTGCAAAGAGAACGGAATCTCAAAGCTTTAAAACATTTGACTATCGCACAAGGCCTACTGTATTCTAATATTCCCATTGTACCTATAAGGAAATAAGCAATAAGATAATTTGTACAAATGTTTATCTCAACTAACATGAATAAGAGTTTGTAAGAATGGTTAGTACAAGAGTAGAGAAAGTCATTTGGGTGTAATACCTCAGATTTTTATAATTACCTTCTATTTTCCTGTGTAAGTGTTTAAAAAAAGAAACAACTACATTACGTCATACATCTGTAATCTCTGATACATTATAATTTTTCATTTAGCAAATGTATTATTTTTAGTTATTATATGAGTATTATTTATGGATCCTCAAAGTCTGTTTCCAGTGAGATTTTCTGAATGATGGTTGGAATGCCATAGAGACGAAGGATAGACCTAGTTCCTCACATTTTCTGCAGAGGTCGTGATTGATCCCTTATTGATTTTTGTGTGAGCACTAATGGATTTGTGGTGGCAGAGCGAAAGAGAAACAAACAGATGACGTGAGACTCCTAGCGTGAAGCTTTTAATGTTTAATACAGCCGCGCCGCCGCATCTGTTTGGGTTTACATTACAGGAGGGCTGGCTGCGAGTGTTTGTTGCAGCTCCTGCAGCGATTTAAACACACACACACACACACACACACACACAAAGAAATTCCACATTTTCGTACGTATATCCACGCTAATTCACGAACACATTTGTCTGAGACATCTGTTTGTTTGAGTAACCGAAAAGGTGCGGCCACTCACATGGCTTTCTCTGTTTATTGTAGGTACAAGGGGAATATGACAATACAGT
Source organism: Tenodera sinensis (assembly GCA_030765045.1). Classification (NCBI taxonomy): domain Eukaryota; kingdom Metazoa; phylum Arthropoda; class Insecta; order Mantodea; family Mantidae; genus Tenodera; species Tenodera sinensis. The sequence continues at coordinate 4,370,664 of CM060961.1, read as the reverse complement.
AGACTTTAGGTGGTAGTCAAATGTTTTATAGCTGGCTTTGAACTCGGTTCTCGTATGTCCAAGACATAAAAGGCTCTCATTTGAGAAAAGTTGAAATATTGCAAAATTGTGACAAATAATAGGCAATATGTAAAAAGTGTGTAGTAGAGAAAGTAAAGAGCAGGAAACATTAGATATACGAGGGAGGCACAGCAAGTGTAAGTGTGTTTGGGAAATTTGGTGTGGGCTGGAGCTGGACTAATGAGTCGAGAAGAGTGCAGCGAGGCTAGGCTAGGCTAGTGGTAAACCAAACGCAAGCACCCACGCACGCCGGCTACGCACGCGTAACAAACAAATAGTCCGTATAAAAGCAGTAATGTTGAACACAGGCCGTTCCTTACTTACTTACTTACCTTCTTCATCAACATGAATGACCGGCATCGTTTGAATATCTCACACGTTTCACCTAACATTCCCCGGTGTATTGCGTTCAAATCCATAAGCTTATTATATTGAACTTGCATCTACAATAGTAGTAGTAGCAATAGTAGTAATAATAATAAAGATCATGGAACAAAATAACAGTTTAAGAAATCCCACTCCTGACACCATTAGACATTTTTTTTTAAATTTACCTCAGATGCTTACTCCTAACCACCATAAAAATGGCTGGGAAATTATCTCGTTACAGCGTTCTTACGTATAGTAAGTAGAGGAAGTACTCTATTCCAACCAAAAATTCGATGTCAAGATTTCACCGGAAATATGCTTTGAGGCCCCTGAATACAAAAAATCTGATGTATTGCACTCACATGACTTTCTCTACTCTTGTACTAACCATTCTTACAAACTCTTATTCCTATATCTTCTTCGTGTTAGTTGAGATAAACATTGTACAAATTATCTTATTGCTTATTTCCTTGTAGGTACAAGGGGAATGTTAGAATACAGTAGACTTTGAGCGATAGTCAAATCTTTTAAAGCTTTCAGATTCTGTTGTCTTTGCACACTGAACATATAAAAAATGAACAACGATGATCCATTTTACATGAAAATTTATTCAGACATAAATTGTGTATTTTAGCAAGATCTACATTTTTTGTATAGTATAATTTGGTCTGTCTCTAACGGTTTACCAGTTATGCAAAAGTCGTCCAGAGTAAATACGACTACAGGGGCTATAGCCAGAAAATTCAAGATATATATTTCATTTGGCATCAAAATATCTCAAACATATGGCATTTTAATCAAAATCGTTAGAGCCATTTTCAAGAAAATAAAAATTTTCGAAAAATGATCCATGTAAAGGGTAGTTTAGGGTGGGTCTGTTTTCTTCAAAATCTTCGTGTCGCATCATTTTAAGACATTAAACTTAAATACCAACTTTGGTTTTTAACCGACTTTTCGTTTTTGAGTTATGTCGTCCACAGACTGACACACAGACACACACACGGACCTTTTTCTAAAAATGCTTTTTTTTTATTCAGAGAGCCTCGAAACATATATTTCCGATGAAATCTCGGCATCGAATTTTTGGGTGGAATACAATACTTCCCCTATTTATCAGTAGAGAAAGTAAAAAGAGCACTTTTTAGAAAATAGTACGTCTTTGTGTGTCTCAAAGAGGAAAACTTGGTTAACAACCAAAGTCCGTATTTAACTTTAATATGTTTCACGGATGCGACAGAATTTTTAACAAAATTCCTCCACCCTGAACTACCCTTCACATAAAAACCTTCCGAAATCATTTATTTCCTCAAAAATAATTAACGATTTTTGATTAAAATGTCATGTTTGAAATGTTTTTATGACAAATGAAATGTATACTTTGAATTTTCTGACTATAGCCCATGTAGTCCTGTTTACTCTGCATAACTCGTAAACCGTAAGCGATAGACAAAAGCTTACTATACAAAAATGTAGATGTCCCTAAAACACAAAATTTACGAATGTATTAAACTTTGTTGTAAGTTAAGCAATTGTGACTTATTAGCTGAAATTTCGCAACACGTATACTCTGATTATCGCTTAGGGCTCCTGTACTTTCCGATTCAGTGACACGCAGGTACTAGGAAATACGTAAACTGTATGTATATTACGCCTTTGTACTTTTAATGTGGACGAATGGACACAGAAAATCACGTGAATGAAGCGTTTTACACGTAATTCACCGCTTGGCGCCACTAGTGCCCCATTTCCGGCGTCCACTTAGCCAAACAACATAAAACGCACATTACAGAGTAAATATTGACATTATTTTTGAGTTTATTTGATAACCGATGTAAAACTTGGGTCAATACTTAGGGACCAACCTTTTGAAAATATATCAGTGAGGCCATTAGTTAAATGAAGTGATCACAAAACAACAAAAAGAATACTGGAAGTGGCTTGTGCATTAGTAAGGGCCGGTATTATACACACTTAAGCACTACTTGAAACCTTAATGGCCTTAGTGCGTGTTTTACCGTTCTTTTGTTGACCAATACATTTGTTGGTACCGCGATCTTGCATCCAATACACGAGTTAGTTGACGCGCATGCGCACGCGCACACAATACTTTACAAATTTATAGCTCTCTACAGTTTTTTCGTGTTGTTCTTTTGTATGTAATACATTTGTGTGGTGTACAAATTGGTTTCCAAGTGTATGAATAATTCTCCCCTTGCTGGTTGCATTAACTTCAAGTGCGATATTTTTCAAGCGTCTACACGAGGTAATCGAGGGCGTTATCAATGTGGCACATATATCAAGTAAAACGTTGAGCAAAATTTATTTCTAGAGCTACATGTTTTTCATCATTAAAGTGTTCACTCACACTCTCATGACTTTCTCTACTCTTGTATTACAAACTCTCATCTTCATGTTGATAGAAATAAAGATATGCGGCAATGATCTAATTTTCTTGTAGGTGCAAGAGCAATATGAGAATACAGTAGGCTTTGAGTGATAGTCAAATCTTTTAAGTTGGTCACTATATGATAGCTTTGAAATTCCGTTCTCTTTGTACGGCGAACAAATAAAACAAATTGATAACGACTTTCTGTTTGAGAAAAGTAGCAAGTATTGCAAAAGTCACACAAATAATGTCGTCTGATCCCAAGGCCGCGGGTTCAAATCCGGCCCAGACCAGTGGTTTGGGGTGATGTAAATTGTCTCCCAAATACCTGAGATGATGTCAGTAAATTACCTCTATGTCGCCCAGTATTTCACATTTGTAAATCCGCCACTGAATGGATTTCGGTTGGTATTACTTCATTCTAAATGACGACATAATGGAATTCGCTCATCGGACTCCTTCACATCCAAAATCTAACTTACTATTTATGTTCAGTATATTTTAAGGATGCGACTCGGAACATGTTCTCTAAGTTTTCTTTATTCAGAATAACTGGTGAAGTGTAGCAGACCGACAAAATATTACATTTTAGAGATACTTTCTCTACTGCTAAGTAGAAGGAAATATTGTGTTTCACCCAAAAATTCGATATCGAGATTTCACCGGAAATATATGTTGTGTGTGTGTGTGTGTGTGTGTGTGTGTGTGTGTGTGTGTGTGTGTGTGTGTGTGTGTGTGTGTGTGTGTGTGTGTGTCAGTCTGTGTGTCTGTGAGCATAACTCAAAAACGAAAAGTCGGTTAAAAACCAAAGTTGGTATTTAAGTTTAATGTCTTTCAAGGACGTGACACGAAGATTTTGAAGAAATTAGCCCCACCCTAAACTACCTTTTACATGGAAAATTTTTCGAAAATTTTTTATTTTGTTGAAAATGGCTCTAACAATTTTGATTAAAATGCCATATGTTTGAAGTACTTTTATGACAAATGAAATGTGAATTTTCTGGCTATAGCCCCTGTAGTCGTATTTACTATGGATGACTTGACTAACTCGTAAACCGTAAGAGTAATAATTTTCTAAATATTTTTTCGTAGAGTGAATCGTTTCGGAGATATTCCTTGTTATTTGTGTCAGTTTCGGAAAACTTAAAACTTTGGTGAACCGGAACATCGTTGTTCAAATTTTTATATGTTAAGTGTACAAAGAGAACGGAATATCAAAGCTTTAGAAGATTTGACTATCGCACAAAGCCTACTGTATTCCCACATTCCCCTTGCACCTACAAGGAAATAAGCAATAAGATAATTTGTACAAATGTTTATCTCAACTAACACGAAGAAGATATAGGAATAAGAATGGTTAGTACAAGAGTAGAGAAAGTCATGTGAGTGCAACACAATTTAGACTACTTGAAAACTCAAGAAAACAATTGATAAAGTAATAAGGAACCGTGGACTTGTCTCAGTCAGTAATAAGCTGTAGGTACTGTAGGGAAGCCGGCTGTGACCGACCGCTTGACAAACAATGACATCACAACAATCTTGCTCGACAGTGTAGCTACTACCTCTTGAAGGAGCTGAGTAAACAGTCCTGTCAAACTCACTCTCATTGTAACATGTTGCGAAACATTCCCCCTGCATGGGAACGGCGGAAACATTCCTTCTGTCTCCCCTACCAGCTCCCCTAGAAGGTGTCTTCACTGTCACACACCTGTAGTGTTGTGTGTGTTCCATACCACAAGTTTATACCGACTTAAAACATCTCATGTGTTGCACTCACATGACTTTCTCTACTCTTGTACTAACCATTCTTATTCCTATATCTTCTTCGTGTTAGTTGAGATAAACGTTTGTATAAATTATCTTATTGCTTATTTCCTTGTAGGTACAAGGGGGATATGGGAACAGAGTAAACTTTGAGCGTAGTTAAATGTTTTAAAGCTTTGGGATTCCGTTCTCTTTGCACGTTTAACATATAAAAAAATGAAGAACAATGTTCTATTTCACGAAAGTTTTTAAGTTTTCCGAAACTGACACAAATAACAAGGAATATCTCCGAAATGGTTCACTCTACAAAAAATGTATTCAGACATAAATTGTGTGTTTTAGCAAGATCTACATTTTTTGTATAGTAAGATTTTGTCTATATCTTATGGTTTACGAGTTATACAAAAGTCATCCAGAGTAAACAAGACTACATAGGCTATAGTCAGAAAATTCAAAATATACATTTCATTTTTCATACAACTATCTTAAACATACGACATTTTAATCAAAATTCTTAGAGCAATTTCGAAAAATGTTCCATGTAAAGCATAGTTTAGGGTGTGGCTATTTTCTTCAAATTCTTCGTATCGCATTCTTGAAAGAATTTAAACTTGAATACCTACTTTGGTGTTTAACCAACTTCTCCTCTTTGAGTTATGTTGTTCACAGTCTGACACACACACACGCGCGGACCTTTGTCTAAAAATACATTTTTGGAATCCACGGGGTCTCCAAACATATGTTTCCGACGAAATCTCGACATCGAATTTTTGCTGAACATAAATATTAAGTTAGATTTTTGATGTGAAGGAGTCCGGTTTACATTGGGTTATGCTTCTGTTTTCTAGGTTTGAATTCTGTTCGATTTCTTTATATTCTCATATTTTGAAGGCTTTATAAAGTGGTTATTCAGTTTCCAGAAACGTTCGTATAAATGCTGTTCACATACACAAACACACACACATAGATAGATAGGTAGGTAGGTAGATAGGTAGGTAGGTGGGTAGGTGGGTAGGTGGGTGGGTAGCTGGGTGGGTGGGTGGGTAGGTAGATAGGTAGGTAGATAGGTAGGTAGGTAGATAGGTAGGTAGGTAGATAGGTAGGTAGTTAGGTAGATAGGTAGGTAGGTAGGTAGGTAGATAGGTAGGTAGATAGGTAGGTAGATAGGTAGGTAGGTAGGTAAATAGGTAGGTAGATAGGTAGGTAGGTAGGTAGGTAGGTAGATAGGTAGGTAGGTAGGTAGGTGGGTAGGTAGGTAGGTGGGTGGGTGGGTCGGTGGGTAGGCGGGTAGGCGGGCAGGTGGGCAGATAGGTAGAGACAGAGAGACAGAGAGATACACACATAGACACAAATAGACACTCACAGAACGTTTTCTAAAAATGCTTCTTTTAATTGAGAAAGTCTGAAAACATGTTTTGGGGTGAAATGTTGGTATCGCAGTTTTGTGTGGAAGCCAGTAGATACTTTTTCCACTAGTGCAGAGAAAGTGAAACTATTTTGAAGGCTAAGAATGTGGGCTCTGATAAGACAAGGAAGCAAGTGTTTTGTATGCCAGACAGAAATCCAGTGCAAGCTCCCGATGTCGCACATTTCCAAGTTTTGATACTCACTGCGCTGAAACGAAATAATAAAAGCATTTCTCTCCATGGCACACTCAGAATGCTAACAGAAACGTTTACGGTTTTTCTCCTGCTGCCATTCTTCAAGTTTTTGTTCGGAGAGGCATTGAAGAAACACGGAAAAAATTGCATTTCCAGTGGAAAACTTTTTACAAGTCAGTCAGTCAGTCAGTCAGTCTCTCTTGCACGTGTTGAGTGAAAGATACATAGGAGTGTAAATTGAAAGTAGCTACTTTGTCCAGGAGAGCAATGGGAGTGCTCAAAGACGGAAATGAACACAGAAAATGGAAGAGAAAAACCTCTGCTACCGCTGTGTATTTTATTTGTTTCTTACTCGACTCTTTCTCTGCCAGTAACATTCACATAGGTCTCTCTACTCATATAATTTATTTTCATACAAACTTCATACAAAGGACGGACATCAATATGGTATTCGACACCAAAATTTGGTATTGATATTCCATCAAAGATATAGTTTAAAAGTCAGGCCTAAGTTCCTGAATATATAGTTCAAAAACATAATTCGGATTGATGCGATACTTAGTTCAGTCCCAAAGGTCCATGTACCCTTAAACTCCACTCACTAGCTCAGTAGCTCATTCAGTCATCGAGTCACACTGACTGACTCAGCGATACATTCAGTGACTAATTCACCGCCTGACTCATTGATTCAGTCGATCACTGCCCAGCTCACTGGCTCACACTGACTCACTCACTTGTTTGTCCACTCACTTACTCACTGACACTCACAAACTCAGTCACTGCCTCACTCACTTACTGAACGACTAATTCACTCACTGAATCAGTTACTGACTCACTCCCTGTTTAACTCACCTACTCACTCACTGGTTCATGCATTCGCTCACTCACTAAATGACTCAATCATTGATTCGCCCTTGATAGCGTTAGGTTTCTTTCTGGGTTGCAAGCCTTGGCGAGCGTAGCGACCGCTGCATGGAAACAAATGCGCTCTGGAAATCTCGTTTCCCAGATTGCAAGGTGACCCTGCTGTAGGAACCCCAAGGAACCATGTTGAGCCAGCCTCCACCGGAGTGCTTCTAACTGGAAAAATGTAGGGATCCATTCTACTCATCCATCCTCCTGTCTGTGATGTAGCAGAGAACGTATGTATAAAGGAAACTAATCCAAATGATGCATAAGATTATTCCCCCACAACGTTGAAATTTGGTACAGTTCTTGTGGTGGGTATTTTCCACTTGTTCTATATTTATCAGTCATCTGCGTAGGAGAACGGAGAAATGGGTTTATTATGGGGATAGTGAATGAACTCGTGAGAGGTTATTTTTCTTGTAGTCTAAAAATGAATGAGGTTTGAGTTTGAGTGAAAGAGGAGCCAAATGTGATGTTATGAACTGGAGGCGTGTTTGGGTCAATGGAGCCTCTGTACGAGATATTCTTTTGATATCACGTGTTTGTTTGGCCCTCACGTAAACACTCCCTTTTATTGCCCAAAGCAACGCAAGTCTGCTCTCTTACGGATGAGACGTGAAAAGGTTCAAATTTCATCAAGCACGTTTCTAGATCATAACAGAACAGTGAGGAACTCTTATACTAATGTGTGGCTTTCACATGACTTTCTCTGCCCACTCGTGTTAGGTAGGTACAAGTGGAATGTGGGATTACAGTGGTCTTTACGTCATAGTCCAATAACATCCATTGCAGAAAAATATACTAACGACGAATAACTCGGAAACGGATAACTGCACAAGAAATCTATTTGACCTAAACTGTGTGTTTGAACGAAATCTGCACTTTTATGTAATATATTCACAATAAAAAAATAAATAAATAAAAAAAAATAAAACTTTACACTATTCCCAGAAAATTCAACATTACAATTCATTTGTTATAAACATATTATATAGTATTTTAATCAAATTCTTTATAGCCATTTTGATAAAATAAAAAGATAAATACAATTTCCTACTTTAGGTTGTAGTTTCTTACAGTTATGATGTTCACACACATACACAGATATATAATATAAATAAATTGCCGTGCGTTTGTCTCGCGAAAGCTCGAAAATGGCTCCAGCAATTTCAGTAATTTCTGTTTTGTTCTGTTCCATACTGAAATGGTTTAAAAATAAATAATATTAAAAAGAAAACAATTGAAAGATTGAACTGGGTAATTTTATATGGAAATTGCCACTTTGGATTAATTTCAATATATGATGATGTTTGTGACGGACCTATCGTTTGACATCCTTTTTTTTCGTAAGAAACGGTAGGGGAATTTTAGAATTGATTTGGTTAAACTGAATTTAGTTACATTGATTTTTATCCGCCATTCCATTCAGGTAAATTGACTTTGTAGGCTTAGAATTTTGTTTTAGTGAGACTCGATGAATTAATTGGACAATTTCAATATGGTAAGATCCTCAAGATAAGTTCAACAAATCTGAGTGACTATGAAAACATTTTCCGTTTCGTTTGACAGTGTGATTATAATGCCAAGGAGAGGACGGGCTCAAATATGGTGTTTGTAGCGAGACTAGAGGAATCAGGTCAGACTTTGTCTAATGTTAGCTGCTTTTATCTTTCATATCAAATTCATTTGAGTTGCAAACCAAACGAGTTTTATTTCACTCAAACAGTACACGATGCGTCTAATATTATCGACCTTAATGACCTGGAAGGTTGATTAGGATCGATAATAATAATCAGTTATCAAAAGTAACAATCAAGTCAATTTTAGGTGTTACAAAATTCACCAGATCACGTGGTGTGAAATATAATAATGTAATGGTTTGTTCACCTACTTTTCTTTTGTTTTGTGGTTGTTAGGAACTAAAGGTCTGAGGTATAGTCATGCACCTCGTCTAGAGCTGTGTCGGTAGATGGCATTAGGGTGCCATAAGCTCTATGTGAGTATATTAACTGTAGATAGATGGCACAGCATTCACTTTTACCATCTAGTTTATTTATACTATCGTTTTATACTTGTGTATGTGGAATTGTGGGTCGTAATATTAAATATTCAATTCTATATTTACTTTGTGACTGAGGGAAATAACAAAAAATCCCCTGGTTTAAACCCGGTACCTCTCGAAGGAAAGCCTCGTGCGTTAGTTTCGATTCATCTCACTCGGTTTTAACCATTCAGTCCGTTATCTTTTTAACTCTGATAAAACAGGTATTGAAATAATACTCTTGCATAAAGGACATGTACAAATACAAGTACAAATACAATTTGAGGTTTGTTTTAAAGTTTCATACATGGGAATACGTACGAGCATGCATTGTCAGTTCTTAAGTGCAAATAACTTGCCAATACATATCAACTGCAACTGTCAATGATTTGTTATTAGAAGACCTAAGCTACCTAAGTGTTATCAGATAATCCTGTACATAGTAAAACGAATTTGAACATGCGTGCTGCTTAGTGGCAATTTTAAAGGCTTTGAGAGTGTCAACTTTTTCTTGAATATCATTAGGAACATATTTTTATAACTTCATAATACACATCTTACTGAAAGAAAACGTTTAGCACTGGCATGAAGCATGTTACGTGTTTATCTCATGAATTTCTTTATGGATCGATTGCATACATGTATACAGGCTGAGGTTAACATCTTCAGTCTTCTAAAAGGATCTTTGTTACGGATGATGGAAATAATTCTGATATTCTTGTTTTGTTTTCTATTCAATTGCAACAATATATAACTCCATATCCAATAATAGAGTTCAAGTGTGTCTATAGAAGTCACATTTGCCAGTGTTCGGATATCAGAGTAACAGAGAAGCAAGAGTCTATTTGTACAAATTCCACGTCAGCAGGCGCTAGTGAAAATATAGTCCCTTAACTAACATGCAAAATAGCATTAAATTTAAAATAACTACAACAATTATTTGCAAAAATAGTTTTAAAATCTTATGGTAAGAACAAATGGAATACGTTAACATAAAAATACATTATTATTAACAGCGATGCGAAATGCTCGCGGAGGAATACAATTTTGCACTTTTTTATATTAAAGTGAAAAGTAAGGTCGGCAAAGGTATAGTAAGATATCATTAACCGCAATTTTTATTGGAGTTAATCTGTAATTAAATGTTACCTATATAATTATTATTATTATTATTATTATTATTATTATTATTATTATTATTATTATTATTATTATTATTATTATTATTATTATTATTATTATTATTATTATTATTATTATTATTATTATTATTATTATTATTATTATTATTATTATTATTATTATTATTATTATTATTATTATTATTATTATTATTATTATTATTATTATTATTATTATTATTATTATTATTATTATTATTATTATTATTATTATTATTATTATTATTATTAGACATTATTAGGTGTTACAAAATTCACCAGATCACGTGGTGGGAAATATAATAATGTAATGGTTTGTTCACCTACTTTTCTTTTGTTTTGTGGTTGTTAGGAACTAAAGGTCTGAGGTATAGTCATGCACCTCGTCTAGAGCTGTGTCGGTAGATGGCATTAGGGTGCATCAGCTCTATGTGAGTATATTAACTGTAGATAGATGGCACAGCATTCACTTTTACCATCTAGTTTATTTATACTATCGTTTTATACTTCGCTTCGCTTCGCTCGGCGTTTTTCGCCTCTGTTTTTCTGAAATCTTGTTTTTTGTGGGAGAACATACTTATTTAGATAAATCTGAAAGGCAAAACGTTAACGAAATAAAACTACTTGTCGCAATTGTTAAGAGTAATGTCCAAGATACAAGAGATATAGAAATACATAAAATATTTCATAAACACCATCATTTCAGATGTAAAACATGTACTGCTGAAAGCAGGCCTCCCCCATAGATATCCACCCAGTTTGAGGTTTTCGTCGAGCATTTGTTCCATTATGGAGTTCAGTTCTTTGCCGCTGTGATTGTCTCCAGGACGTTAACACGTTGGCCAAGGTCCTTCATACTTCCTTCGAGTTCTTCCATGGCTTCCTTAACCCCGGCCAGTCGCTCGTTAGTATTCTCCGATAGACCTGTCTTCATATAGAAATTCCCGTCTTCATCTTTTCCGTTTCGGAGTTTACATTTTCAATTTGGCTTCCATTTTTGTCCCCATATTTTCTATTCCGTAGTTTACATTTTTCCAATTCGGTTTTCATATTTGTTTCCTCTGCCGCATTCCGGAATTAATTTCATTTCCCATTATGTCCATCTTGGCTAACATTTGTTTCATCAACTTATCCATATCGTGCTTTTCGTCGCACTCCTGACACCAATTGTGATCACTTTACTTTTTTAACTATTTCATTATTTTTTATTAAAACACCGGAGCGACACTAAGCAAAAGCAATGTTGAAGAATAACAAAGACTATAGAAAGAAAAGCTGCTTGATAAACCCATGTGAATGTACTACGCATTTATGTTTCAAACATACAGAAAATTGTACAAATTGTTTGTCGAAGCGGGAGTAGTGAAAGAAAGGTGATTGTGTTTTACTAAAAAAGAATGAGTAGAAAAACCGTGTGAATGTTATACGTTGCACTTATATTTCAAGTGTATGGAAAGATGTATGGATTGTTTGCAGAAGAGGCAGTAGTATGTTAGGTAAAAGAAAAGGGAGTAGAGAAAACCATGTGAATGTAATACATTGCGTGGTAAAATGGATTGCATAAAAACCTTCGCCGCGAAAAAAAATTACATATGTCACTTTTCATGGCGATCGGTCAACCTGTTTTGGAATTTAATCACTCTTCAGCATAAGATATGTATAGGCGTTGGTATGTATGAAGTTGAGAAACCATAGAGAATAACATGTGAATTGTTACGTAAAATAAAAGTGAGTAGAGAAAGTAGTAGGTATATAATACGTTGTATTTGTTTCAAGCATATAGCAAATTGTGTGAATTATATGTTGAAGAGTGAATAGCGAATGAAGACTGACTGTGTCTCGTAAAGGAAGAATTAGCATAGGAAATCGTGTGAATGTAATACGCTGCATTTAAATTTTAATCCTAGAATATTATATGAATTGTATGTTGAAGGGCAAACAGAGGATACACGAATACGCTACGTAAAAGAAAAGTCAGTAGAAAACCATTTGAAAGTAATATATTGTGTAGTAAAACTGTTGCCATAAAAATTTCTCAATAAAAAATACATATACGTACCGAATTTCGCGGTGATCGGTTAAGCGGTTTTCGAGCTTAACAGTTTAACATATATAAACAACCAAGTTGTATAGATGATATGAATTGTTTGTAGAAGAGTGGGTGGAGAAAGAGATGTGAATGTTGTTACCTAAAAGTGAGTATAGTAAACAGTATGAATGTAATATGCAGCATTCCTATTTCAAACATGCACAAACTTGTATGACTTATTTGTAGAAGAGCGAGTAGAGAAACAGTTATGAGTGTGTTACCCAAAAGCAAGTAGAGAAAACAGTATGAATGTAATAGGTAGCAGTTCTATTTCAAATATGCACGAAATTGTATGACTTATTTGTAGAAGAGTGAGTAGAGAGAGATGTGAATGTGCTACCTAAGAGTGAGTAAAGAAAACAGTGTGAATGTAATAGCACTTCTGTTTCAACCATACAGAACATGGTAGTGGATTTTTAGAATTGATTTGGTTAAACTGAATTTTATTGCATTCATTTTGATCAGCCATTTCATTCAGGTAAATTAACTTTCTAGGCTTAGAATTTTGTTTTAGTGAGACTCGATGAACTAATTGGACAATTTCAATATTGTAAGGTTCTCAAGATAAATTCAACAAATCTGAGTGACTATGAAAACATTTCCGTGTCGTTTGACAGTGTGATTACTAGGGCTCGGAAGTTCATGCCCTAAAAAACACAGAAATATGCATGCAATTATGCTGTTAAATACTTGAAAATATGCCAAGAAATATGCACTATTTAATTAAAAGAATTAATGTCCCTTTGCAGTAGACAAGACGAGTTCGTATATATAATAAATAAAGTTACCTTATTCTTTAGAGGTTGAAGCAGAAGTGGTCCCGCTGCTAGTATTAACTGTTAAATTGCAGTTCACAACCAACACTTTGCACAAATTTTCAACTGTAAAACATTGTCTGTTGTCTCGCAAAACACTTTTGTAACGTGAAAAACTTCTCTCCACGTCACAAGATGTTATCGGGGCATATTTAAATGATGCTAACTGCTTCACAGAGAGAGTCAAGTCTCTTGGTGTGACAGGTGGTTTTCTTTCGAGAATGTCTCGAATACCGCACATCTGTTTATAACCAGAATTTTTTTTTTGAATTACATAATTCACTTTCTCTTTCACTTTTTGTCCTATGCTACCAGGAACCAAACTTAGATCACATATTGTTTTTTCAAAGACAGTAAGTGATTCAAGCAAGGGAGATTCTACAGTTTCCAATGCCGTTATGGCTGTTGGTAAGAAAGAAAAATGGGCAGATATGGAACCAAGATCTTCTTTTAACCCAGTGCCTGACACAATATTTTGCACAGTTTCTATTGATGAAGCATCTTTCAAGTCCAATGAATTAATAACCTCTTCGGCTATTTCTATGTGTTCAGCATAATATAAAACTGCATCGATCCATGTTCCCCATCGAATAACACTGGTGCAGGAGGAAGTCAGATATTAGGTGCTGTTGATCTAAGCAACTTAACTCTTTTAGGAGATTTAAATTTAACAAAAATTATCTTCGTACTGGACACAAATCTATCTACCAATGGGAAAGAACCATTGTCTTAGAAATGCTACCAATATGAAAAATATTATCCAGATAGAAAAACTAATAAAAAGCCATAAAAATCATTAAAATATGCAATATAGGGTCTATAGTATTGAAATAATATGCATTTATCAAAAATCAAGAAAATATGCAGTTATATGCACCATAAAATCATGTCCAAATTCCATATTCGTGCACATAATGTAAAAGCATACATTTTAACCCCTATGAACTTCCTAGCCCTAGTGATTATAATGCCAAGGAGAGGACGGGCTCAAATATGGTGTTTGTAGCGAGACTAGAGGAATCAGGTGACACTTTGTCTAATGTTAGCTGCTTTTACCTTTCATATCAAATTCATTTGAGTTGCAAACCAAACGAGTTTTATTTCACTCAAACAGTACACGATGCGTCTAATATTATCGACCTTAATGACCTGGAAGGTTGATTAGGATCGATAATAATCAGTTATCAAAAGTAACAATCAGGTCAATTTTAGGTGCTACAAAATTCATCAGATCACGTGGTGGGAAATATAATAATGTAATGGTTTGTTCACCTAGTTTTCTTTTGTTTTGTGATTGTTAGGAATGGTATAGGGTTCACAGAGGGAGCACACCTCGTCTAGAGCTGTGTCGCGGTAGATGGCATTAGGGTGCCATCAGCTCCATCTTAGTATATTATCTATGGATAGATGGCACAGCATTCACTATTACCGTCCAGTTTATTTATACTATCGTTTTATACTTAATGTGGAATTGTGGGTCGTGATATTAAACATTCAATTCGGTATTTACTTTGGTGACTGAGGGAAATAACGAAAGATCCCCAGGATTTAAACCCGGTACCTCTCGGACGAAAGCCTCGGGCGTTAGTTTCGATGCATCTCACTCGGCTTTAACCATTATTCAGTCCATTATGTATTTTTTTAACTCCAAAAAAACACAAGTATTGCATTTGTGTTCTTGCATAATGTACTTTGTTTTAAAGTTTCATACATAGGAATACGTACGAGCATGTATTGTCAGTTCTTAAGTGTAAATATCTTTCCAACAGATATCAAATGTAATCGTCAATGATTTGTTATTAG
>CM060961.1:4158167-4353167 GCA_030765045.1 Tenodera sinensis | reverse complement strand
GCGCATGCGCGTGGCGTGGCTTAGTAGTACGTTCAGCATATTTTGAGCATTTACAATTTTAAGGAAATTAAACCGCAAACCATCCATTACTAAAATTTCTTATTTTTTACTTTTTTTTTCAAAAATGGCTCAAGCAATTTTAATTAAAATACTATATCTTGATGTCTATTTGTCTAACAGCCTCTCAAGTCCTGAATGAGTTTTCAATAATTAGTCAACCACACAAGATAGGTATACTTAATACACAGAGAATATCGCTAAAACACAATTTTAGTCAAACAAACGTCTTTTTAGAGATATTTTGATATTGTTTTGAATTTTTAAATACTATTTCTAGTTGTAAATCGCTTTCTGTTTTTCGTCGTAGTCTTGAAAAGTTCGCGTGAAAGTCATATGATTGTCGCTGATATGGGTTTTTGGGTTTGGAACAACAATCTTTATGTAAGTTGCTCACTGTTCAATTGTGAAAAGGTTTAAAGCGTATGACACGTTTTAAGATAGAAATATTGGATGGATTCGAAGGTTTCCGGGGGCGGGGACTGCCACCATTGTAGCAGCTGAATCATTCATCTGTTCACTGACGAGCCGAGCTGGAGGGGAGAACAATCTCTAAACACTGCACTGTCAACTGGGGAAAAAAACACACATTCCACAGTGGGGAAAACATTTCACTGTGCTTCAAACAAACGTAAAACTTGAATATATCGATAATAATCTAATGTGTGCTTTCGCATGACTTTCTCTACTCAGTCTTATACTAACTATTCATACAAACTCCTATATCTTCTTCGTGTTACACATTTGTACAAATTTTCTTCCTGTTCTTCCCGTCGAGGATTAGGCGAATCACCTGTGTGTGTATGTGTGTGCGCGTGTGTGTGTGCGTGCCTGTGTGTGTGTTAAAAAGTGTGAGCGAAATACTATACCCTTGTCGAATACCTGTATTTGTTAAGATTTTCTCTGTTCTTGTCTTTCCTGTGTTAATTATAATTTTACACATTATCTTGTTACTAATTTTGTAGTGGGTGCAGAAAACGAATTTAGTAAACTGCAAGGGTAGCTTCCCCTCCTCTCCCTTTCTTTACCCCTCTGCAATGACAGCACTTTTAAGCTACTGGTTGGACATAGTTATAAACATAAACCATTACTCCTCTTTTTCCCCTCACCAATGGCACCAATGTTCATGATATGTGTATACTGTAATGTGTACACGTTTTTGTTATTCAAAGGAAAAAGTTACTTTTTCTTATAACATAGGAGCGTTTAACTCAATAAACGCTGCTTATTTCAAGCAATGTTTGCAAACTTGTCCATAACAAGCATTAATAATTTGGAGATAAATGTAAGGAAAATTAAAACGTGTTTTAACTAAGTCAGGTGTATCCACTCCCGCACTTTTCTCATTACAGAGCCACGCCTCTACCCCTCTATGCAACGTCATTGGTCACTAATTACTGGAGCTAGGAATTTTAGGTGCTGAACCTTAATTTTTTTTTTCGTTATTATAATGCGTATGTTAAAAAGAAAACATTAAATGAACACAGCCCTTTGAGTTTTAGTTACACCTTTTTGCATTTTATTCCCAAAATTATATATTTTGATCTTTTAAGGGTTGGTAACAATGTTCGGTATCAGTCCTGCGACAGCAATTACTTACACCAGTGCAGTGTTGTCAGGTTGCTTCTCAATGCATCACAGTTATGCAAAGCAATTTTTTAAGCAAGGGCGATTGTTGAGTGCAGGAAAAGTATAATAATTTGACTAGTGTGGTTTGTCTGACATTTTCCAGTAAGTTTTGCAGAATACCGAAAACGAAAGTGAACACCTATGAAGTACATGAAGTTGTTAAACAGTTAAATGCAGAGGGAATTCAAAGTGACGGATCTGTTTTGAGATGCAGTGTTTGTGACATTTCAATTACACTGATGATAAACAGCAACGCAATCGTGTTAAACATGCAATTGTAGATGGTGCAAAACACACGCAAAATAAGGAACTAGGCGCAGGGCGCTAGCACTTTATTAGCGAGGTGCTAGCTTCTTCAAGTTCATTAAATAAAAATGATAATTTAATGACACAGTAAAGACATTTCCGGCATATGGTGTTGCTCTTTCAAAGCTCAAGAACCCTAGTATAAAAGCACGTCACCTGCATTGCACCGGGTTTGTGAGGCAATAAAAGAATATTCCTATGCAAATGGATTTCTGTCTTGCATTAACAAATTGTTGAAAAAGGCTCCAGCTAGGATACAGAAGTACATACAAGTTACAGACTTCCTCTTCTAATTTCTCGTGGGGTACTTGGCTGAATGCTGCAGTGTTTGTTTGTTACAATTTTAAGGCTATATGGAATTTCTTAAGTGAGACACGTGATGATTCTTCTGGTGTAAAGACAGCCAGAGAACTAGCAACTAAACGGGAGCTGCAGGATGAACTTCTTCCTGTGCACAGCTATTCTCCATTACAAGATTGCAGGGGCAGTGTCCTGAGAAAGATTCACAATGGGCAGTTCTGATGCACAGAGGGTTGCAAAGCAGAAGCTAGAGCAGAGTTTAGCCAAAAACCTTGATATTGCAATAGCTTTTTGGACTTGTGATAGTAAATTTTGTCTCCTTGTCCTTAATTATTTTATGTAATTGCCTAATTGGTTTTTGTGTTGAGTGAAAATTAAAATGAAAAATTTGCACCTAAAACTCCTAACTCTACTAATTACACCTCATACCTTACGAGACCCAGTAAGAGGATAAATAACTTAGAAGTGATCCCAAACAATGCGTTTTACTGAATTTGTTTTGTATAGGTATAAGAGGAATATGAGAGTAAAGTTGACTTTTTAAGTGATTATTCCACTTATTCGCGATTTAATTCAAATCAACCAATCATGTACATAACATTTTAAAATTTTAATCAATTATTCACGGAAAATATATCACACTTCATTATCTGAGTTGTAATTATCAGTAACTCTTGTGTTGTGGTCCTCTTACCCAATCTAGCTACACATTCCTAGAACAGCTTAAGTAAATTTATAATAGCTTTAAATGTTACACACACAGACACACACATACACAAACAGACACACACATACACACATATACACACACTCACGTACACACACTCACATACACACGCAGACACACACACACACTCACATACACACACTCACAGGCACACACAAACACACACACACTCACAGGCACACACAAACACACACACACACTCACGTACACACACTCACATACACACGCAGACACACACACACACTCACATACACACACTCACAGGCACACACAAACACACACACACTCACAGGCACACACAAACACACACACACACTCACGTACACACACTCACATACACACGCAGACACACACACACTCACATACACACACTCACAGGCACACACAAACACACACACACTCACAGGCACACACAAACACACACACACTCACGTACACACACTCACATACACACACTCACAGGCACACACAAACACACACACACTCACAGGCACACACAAACACACACACACTCACAGGCACACACAAACACACACACACACACTCACGTACACACACTCACATACACACGCAGACACACACACACACTCACATACACACACTCACAGGCACACACAAACACACACACACTCACAGGCACACACAAACACACACACACTCACGTACACACACTCACATACACACGCAGACACACACACACACTCACATACACACACTCACAGGCACACACAAACACACACACACTCACAGGCACACACAAACACACACACACTCACAGGCACACACAAACACACGCATACACACACACACTCACGTACACACTCACAGGCACACACAAACACACGCATACACACACACTCACGTACACACTCACAGGCACACACATACACACACAGACACACACATACACACATATACACACACTCACGTACACACACTCACATACACACGCAGACACACACACACTCACATACACACACTCACAGGCACACACAAACACACACACACACTCACAGGCACACACAAACACACACACACTCACGTACACACACTCACATACACACGCAGACACACACACACTCACATACACACACTCACAGGCGCACACACAAACACACACACACTCACAGGCACACACAAACACACACACACACTCACGTACACACACTCACATACACACGCAGACACACACACACTCACATACACACACTCACAGGCACACACAAACACACACACACTCACAGGCACACACAAACACACACACACTCACAGGCACACACAAACACACACACACACTCACGTACACACACTCACGTACACACTCACAGGCACACACAAACACACACACACTCACAGGCACACACAAACACACACACACACTCACGTACACACACTCACATACACACGCAGACACACACACACTCACATACACACACTCACAGGCACACACAAACACACACACACTCACAGGCACACACAAACACACACACACTCACGTACACACACTCACATACACACGCAGACACACACACACACTCACATACACACACTCACAGGCACACACAAACACACACACACTCACAGGCACACACAAACACACACACACACACACACTCACGTACACACACTCACATACACACGCAGACACACACACACTCACATACACACACTCACAGGCACACACAAACACACACACTCACAGGCACACACAAACACACACACACACACACTCACGTACACACACTCACATACACACGCAGACACACACACTCACATACACACACTCACAGGCACACACAAACACACACACACTCACAGGCACACACAAACACACACACACACTCACAGGCACACACAAACACACGCATACACACACACACTCACGTACACACTCACAGGCACACACAAACACACGCATACACACACATAGAGACGTACACAGACACCATATAGACACAGAAGTATTTTTGGCTGCGTATGTTTTAAGACAGCTATAGAGGCAGATATTTCAAGCAGTACGTATTGGACTGAAAAAGAGCAGTCCTAAGCCACGGAGAAGCTTTAATTGCTCTCCAACATTTCACAAGTGCCTCCCTTATCAATTGAAAAGCGAAGCTTTATTTTTTCCTTCTTCTCCATTGAAAGGCCACGTGGCTGTAGAAAGGGACGAAGCGTAACGGATAAACAAGAGATGACTTGGAGTGTCATTGTCCCTTTTATACTCAGGGACAAAGGTTTCAGAGGGATCTTTAATCGGATCCCGCGCAAAAATGCTATGCAGATCTTCTTCCCAACTTTCGGGACGAGAAATTATGTATAATGAGATACAGAATATTATGTAAATAAAACCGCTCTTCTTTGTCGAAGTAGGAATTGTTGCTGAGCTGTTTTAATGGGTTGGAGGAAATGGAGCGGAAAATTGATGCACACTGTTGCACTTCTAATACTTTGGCTCAATAAAAGGGAACAAAAACCAGCAATTTCCACGAGTACTTTGCAAATCCTCTTGTCATTCAGAACCAGGGAATTACCCACACAGTACCCTAAGGTAACCCATCAGTGAAAAATGGGCAAAAATGACAAAATTTTTCATTTTGGCTTTTTATACCATAAATAAGTTTAAACCTTTGGCTTTCATTTTCATGCTTTTGTTTACTCATCTGCGTCCTTTAAATGACTTCACCGAGGGATTTAAGCATGTAAAGTATGAGGTTCAGGGCAGAAATTTCAATGAAATTGGGGAGAAATTAAGTAAAATTAGGGACAAGTGTCGTCTGAAGGATAGTGCTAGGCTACAGAACAGCTAAATGGACCTCTGAGGGTCCCACATATGGTGCAGGCCAGTTTTAATCAAGTACTTTTGTATTATATAGTTGCTAAACTTTAACTCCATTTTTCTCCTGACACATGATTATGTACAAAATGCTCCTTGGTGCATAGTTTTGCATATACGTTCTTGAAACTTGGTACACACATTGTTCAAAGTATAAGAATTAAAACATGACTCTAAAGTTTTGCTGTGCCTTAATACTAAAGTTGTTATTTAAAAAAGGAATGTGTAAAATTGGTAAAATTCTCAGAAATTGGATTATGCAATTTTCAAAATTTTTTTTCTCCCAAACAAAATAAATTATTAAAGAAACACCAGCCAAATGTTGTAGCACTATATGTCATTGATTAGCTGTAGAAGTTGGAATGCTCTTTGTTGAAAAGTATGCACCGAGGAGCATTTTTCACATAAGCTTACAAAAATTAAAAAAAAAAAAAATTAAAAAAACTATTCAAGATATAAAGTTCAAACTCATATTGTTTTAACTCTCAACAACAATCCTATCCCCAAAATTTGAGAAGAATTGGACGAAAAATGGCAATTTTTCAAATTTCACAGATGTAAATGTTTCGAAACCCTGATTTTCTCAGAAGTACCTCCCTTAATGATGTTTATTAGATAATTGCATGTTTAAGATATGACAAAATTACAAAAGTGCAGTTCATTTCCATTTTCTCTACTACGTATAGTAAGTAGAGGAAGTATTGTATTCCACCCAAAAATTCGATGTCGAGATTTCACCAGAAATATGTTTCGAGGCCACCTGCATAAAAAACGAAAAGTAGGTTAAGAACCAAAATTAGTATATACGCTTAACATCTTTTTAGGATACGACACTAAGATTTTGAAGAAACTTCCTTCATCCTAAACTATCCTTTGTATGGAACATTTTTCACAATTTTGATTTTCTCAAGTATGGCTTTAAATTTTTTATTAAAATGACGCATTTTTATAAAAAATATATATTTTGAATTTACTGCCAATAACCCATATAGTGTTTGCTTTAGATGAGTTTCGCATAAGTAGTAAACCGTAAGAGATGGACAAAATCTTATTATACAAAAATGCTGTTCTGGTTAAAACACATTTTTCAGCAAATAAATGCATGCAAATTATAAAAAATCCATACGAGAACACTGGGACGATTAGCCTAATGTTGTGACCCAAATTTCACGTGATATTTTCAAATTTCAAAGTTGAGCTAGATGTGTGTAATGGTAGCGGAGAAATAAAAGAATGTAGTAATTGCAGGCTCTTTGGTGGAAAATGTAAATGTGCAGCATTTGCTGTGCGCTATTTCCGCTGCCCGACCTTAATCCGCTGGCTTCATTATGTTTCAATATTCCCTGAACCGATTGGCTAGGTTGCAGCAAAACATTTTTCACGGCGCTCAACGACCGTTAAAATCCAGCCATTTGGAAACATATTTGTATAAAGGGCTGCAAAACATTCAAAGACAACGCACCCATTTCTTTCTCTAATGCTTATCTAAACTTGAAAAAATTACACCTTTCATTTGTTGGCAACCATGACGAGCATAGGTCTAACATACTTAAGCCGTGCTTTTTTTAGGAAAATAACATCTTTATTAAACTTCAAATTCTTCGTGTCGCATCCTTGATAGGTGTTAAACTAAAATACCAACTCTGTTTTTAACCGACTTTTCCTTTTTTGTACTCAGGGGGCCTCAAAACATATATTTCGGGTGAGAGTTCGACATCGAATTTTTGGTGTAATACAATACTTGCCCTTCTGTTGTAGGAAAAGTAAAAGAAGGTATATTTGACATTGGCTGGGGCGATGTAAGACTTGATTGATCGGGTGGGGCTTGCACCACTTGTGGAGTAATTAAATGACGTAACAGAGTGAAGGAGGTGTTTGTGCAAGGCAGCTGTGAAAACCCTTCAGTTAATGGACTTCATTACACGATATTACTACACTGGCTGTGTACTCTTCACCCACAGCGTCTTCCATATTCATTTCTTTAATGTGACGCAGGTAATTCACTGTTATACGTATTTAAATTTCACTGAAAAACAACTGTATTTTACATAATTATAATGAATATACGCTATCTTAAAAGAAACTCGAGGGATATTTTCCTTACCTCTGTTGACAAAGGCGCAAGCTCAGCGGGCGGCTTTCGGCCACGGAAACAAAAGACAAAGACATTTGCTTGTAGAGTCGGCGACAAAGGCGTACTAACAAACGAAGAGCAAAGATACAAATACTCGGTGTCTGGGGAACTGAAGTGTGCCAAAAACATGAGGGGACCAGCTTCAAACGACACTCACAGTAATGGAAGTGACGACTCAAAGATTCATACACCTAAAGTGCTACTAAGTGCAAGAAATGTGTATAGACGTTACACGAGTTCATTAACAAGTTTGCAAACTAGGTTATATGCACTTAATAGAAGAAAAGTAAAATAAGGCAAATTAATTGATTTGTTTAAAGCAAGAACACGTTGAAAATAATGTTTTTGTCTAGAAATTAAACTTTACATAATATTTTAACGATATTTATCCCGGCTGTGAAACACTAATCGATTATTATACACGAGCAAACCTCCTTAAAGGTTAAAGACTTATTCTTGAGAATTTCGTCACCGTGAGCAATGAAATGTGGAAGGAATAGGGCACATAAAAATCAGGAATAAGGTTATGATTTCACACAGCAGACAACATCTGTGGAATCCCACAAAAATCAAGTGACACACACGCGCGCGCATGCAGCAAATAAACTGTTAGTGTGAGTGTGTGTCTGTGTCTGTGTGTCAGTGAATTTTATGGTCCATCCCCCTCTCTTGCCTTTTTCCCTCTGCTCTTTGTTATTTCTTGCCTCTTTTTCGTCTATTATTCCCAGCAGTGTGAGTGGGGTATTGTTCGCCAGATATTTCGTCCCATTATGTTCCATTGTTATATCACTTCCCTTACTCGTTACGGCGACAATGGCTGCCACATGGTCCTTCAATATGCAGGCAGCTTCTCGCAGGAATGCCAAGGTGGGCCCCTGGCAAAAAATGGGTCCTCACACCGCATCTGTAAACTGCATTCTCATATCTCAACTATTTACTCTTCATACTAACACTTTTATAAAGAAAATAGTCTTGTTATTTCTTTGTCACTAGCTGAAATACCCGTCCTTTTTCGCTACTACATTTAGACGTTGCTTACACTTATCCAACGTATTACACGCATTTTAAACGTATTACACAAGCCACTTAAACAGTTGAAAATATTATGTAAAGCACTGTTAAACAACTACAAATACCATAATGATTTCTCATTAATGTAAATGAAGGACTTGTCATACTGTGAAGAAATAGTAGTTTAAGTGACGTCAATATAACCTTGTCTTACCAACTGCTAAGAAAACACAAGAAACTGAAAACAAAAGAAGGCTTCTGTTATTACTCCATGATCGATATGACAGATGCCGCCAACGAATATTATATGAGCTCACAGTTTCTTTTTTATTTTCTGACGCTGTGAAAATTTTAATTATTCTTAATGTTGGAGATATTGTGATTATCGTTGACAAAGATATAGAAGTTCTTGCAAGATTTATAGGCATTGCACAAACTTAAATAATTAATGAAATGGGGGATCATTTCTAGTTCTAATGCAATCGGTGCAACAGTTTCAAAGACTAAACGAAGGCCACATACACACACACACGGACACATACACACACACACGCGCGCACACATACACGTAGATATTTACACCGATTTTTAAGATGAGAAAACATGATCACTTGCATATGTTTAAAACAGAGAAGCGACGCATACAAATATGCAACTTTGTCACGTGGTTGTTGGGTTATTTCTAAAAGAGAGAAAGAAGATCGGGCTAGTGGTGGGGGCGTGAGCCCCGGCTGTTGTACAGATGTTCACTTCTCGGAAACCTGACACACTACGATATTGGGCAATATTTACGTTTCCTCAAAACTTCATCTACTATTATATTTTTCCCCAGTCTTTTGCAGTGAATTAGTTCAAAACCTCATGTCGACATTCACAAGACTTTCTCTACGTATAATATATTCATATATAGTGCCTCGGTTACCAAGTTTCACTTTACAGAAGATATTTATTTGAATGTAAAACGTTGCATTTATATTTCAACCATAGAACATTTTATGAAATCTATATTGAAGAGGTAGTAAAAGAAAAGCGAATAGAGAAAACCATGTGAAAGTAATATATTGTGTATTAAAATTCATAGCATAAAAAGCTTCTCCATGAAAAACTACATATACGTAATTATTATTTATTTATGCCAACAAACTTACTGTTGGTGTATTTAAAAGCACCAACAGCAAGTTTGTTGGCATAAATAAACAATAATTACCATCTGAAGGTTATTTAATCCTGGGACATAAAGTACTTGCAACAGTAAGTCACCATTGGGGTAATTGTCTCTGATGTGAGACTGCCTTTGTGGTTTACCAGGAGAAATACGAACTGGTTTGAGAATTTAATGCCATTCTGGCAGTTTGTCACAATAGCTCAGGGGTAGAGCAGCCGCCCGGTAAGCGGAAGGTCTGTGGTTCAAATCCCAGTTGTGGCATTGAATTTTTAAGTTCCAGTTCTAATTCTCTACATATACGTGTTGAATTTCGGGATGATCATATGAACATTTGTAGAAGAGTGAGTAGAGAAACAGATGTGTTACAGAAGTGAGTGTAATACGCAGCATTTGTATTTGAAACATACCGAAAATTGTAAGAAGAGGGAATAAACTTTTTTGGGTGTAAAATCGCTTTTTTAGGAGAAGGGTTATGCCCACGTCACGTGACCCACCTCGTATCTGCCACGGCGGTTAACAATGCGTATCCATTTATGTATTTATTTACCACTCGCTTGACGATGGCTTTTGTCTTACTTTGGTTTAACTTATAACATTAAATTCACATACAATCACAGTCCCAGACTCTAGAGATAATTACCTTCATGGGGAATTGAAATCGATTTCAGTCCAACCCCGTTCTGAATATGACCCTCGTTTCCATGTTAAATTCAATCCGGAATGAGATCGATTTGCATACGCAAGGCTCAAGTACAAATAATTCAAGCTTTTATCTTGCTCACTTGGTTTATGAACCTTTAAAAAATATTTGTCCTGTATAGGTATTTTAAGTAGATTTTGAGCAGCCTTTCCGTTCGTGCCCACCGCTACATTCACACCTTGCAAACAGTGTGACAAGTTGAAGCGGATTGGCTACCGCGGACCTGCGTTTCTTCCTCAGGCATTAACAGGCACACCGCAAATCGATTTGAATACGGTTGGTGTTTCCATGCTACACAATTTCGATTCGATTCCAGCTCGATGAGGAACGGATCCGCATTTCCATGCAGTATTCAATCCGGAGTGAGAACTCAAACGCAGTGAACAACAGATTCTCAGCACCTTTTTTGCCAGAGAAGCCTACAAGTGGCAATACGTCGGCATAAATAAGCAGCCGCCTACATTTGACCCTTGTGCCCAGTTCTTACGAAGAACGCACCGCACTGTACCACTCATTACACCCTTAGTCTCAACAAATTCAATTTTCCCGACGACGGTGAAGAGAAAAGGGAAATTTCATGTCCTGCAGCTCTCATGTCACATAGCCCCACCAAAATTCAAATTTCCTCTGCAGCTGGGGGAAAAGATGTGAATTGCAAAGTGGATGCAATGAAGCAAATCGCAAAAAATTACTCTATGTATGGTTTCAAGAAGGGACCTACCTACATATAAAGTATGGAAATTTACACCACAAGTGGCAGAAATGGCTCGTATTCCAGCAATGGCGATATAATGTCACTTCTGAAAGTTTGTTTCTATTTCTACCACAGCAAGTTGGAATTATCATATTCCATATCGAGATTTTATCACGAGTTATATCATAAGACATGTGATCTAATCCATCAATTCTCAAGTAGAGTGAGTGTGAGTCAGACTGTCGAATTATATTTATATGGACTATTTCATATATAGCTGCTTGTCCTGTATAATAGTGACCTAGTCTAGCTCCTTCTGTTATCACAAGTAATATGATAATACGTGTGATCTAACTGATAAATTCTCAAGTAGAGTGAGAGTGAGTCAGACTGTCGAATTATATTTATATGGACTATTTCATATATAGCTGCTTGTCCTGTATAATAGTGACCTAGCCTAGCTCCTTCTATTATCACAAGTAATATGATAATACGTGTGATCTAACTGATAAATTCTCAAGTAGAGTGAGAGTGAGTCAGACTGTCGAATTATATTTATATGGACTATTTCATATATAGCTGCTTGTCCTGTATAATAGTGACCTAGCCTAGCTCCTTCTATTATCACAAGTAATATGATAATACGTGTGGTCTAACTGATAAATTCTCAAGTAGAGTGAGAGTGAGTCAGACTGTCGAATTATATTTATATGGACTATTTCATATATAGCTGCTTGTCCTGTATAATAGTGGCCTAGCCTAGCTCCTTCTATTATCACAAGTAATATGATAATACGTGTGATCTAACTGATAAATTCTCAAGTAGAGTGAGAGTGAGCCAGACTGTCGAATTATATTTATATGGACTATTTCATATATAGCTGCTTGTCCTGTATAATAGTGACCTAGCCTAGCTCCTTCTATTATCACAAGTAATATGATAATACGTGTGATCTAACTGATAAATTCTCAAGTAGAGTGAGAGTGAGTGAGACTGTCGAATTATATTTATATGGACTATTTCATATATAGCTGCTTGTCGTGTATAATAGTGACCTAGCCTAGCTCCTTCTATTATCACAAGTAATATGATAATACGTGTGATCTAACTGATAAATTCTCAAGTAGAGTGAGAGTGAGTCAGACTGTCGAATTACATTTATATGAATTATTCCATAAATGTAGTACCTACCTATGTATTTGAATAGTATATGTGACTACAAAATGTTAAGTTATATAAGATATGACCTAAAATATATTCAGTTCGATTAGTGTAGTTCAGCACTGCCAACTGAAGAAAATTAATACAAAAAATTACATTAAATATTTCTGTCCTGTATTGTCAGAAAACCAGTTTATAATATCAAATATATCTTACTTTACTTTTATCATTAACAAATAGCCTTTCTTCTAGAAAAATAAGTTAAGTATTAAAAGAAAACAATTCTCAAATTGAAATGGAGCGATATTTCGACTGTAATGTGTAATATGTTGTTTTTTGCGACTTATGGGATACAGTTGGCGACACTGACTAAACAGAATTTATATTTGACTGATAATGTAACGTTTGTATATTAAATAGTCTAAGGAATAACACAAACTTGCGTTGGATTTGGTTTGATTATTTTAGTGAATAATACACGAACATCAGATAAAAAACTCTAAAACAAAACTGTTTACAGAATGTATTAATTAAGCTTAGCTGTATTTTTGTCAAGCAAGGCCTTCTGAAGTTTAATGGACTACCATATGTTTACTGTTAAATCTCTTTGTAACTATACAAGACGAAGTGCCAATAAACATGGACGTATTTGTTTTAGTGTTTATATTGTTCAAGTGAAGATTGCCTGACATTCTTACACTCTTTGTATCTATCTACATACACTAATCGTACGATTGTTACTCTATGGATGCTTGGGTCATAGAGATGTACTGAATTGCGAATCTTAACATTGAAACTGCATGGAAGGTAGTCGCTGGCGATTTAAATTTGTGGTTAGTTATGTATTTACCTCATTAATCGTTTTGATATGTGTATTTTAGTAATTACTGCATCAAAGGATATTTAACTCCAACATATTTTCCTTGTATTTGAAGAACACAATTGTACATTGATATTTCTAACCTAAAAACAGTATCTTAATATATTACCATTTCATTATTCGGAAGTGTTGTAAGTTAGATATAATAAGATTTTGCTTCTGTTGTAAAATCTTGTTTCTTGGACATAATACAGTTTGAAACACTGATTCTGTTACTTATAATTATATTATTTTATTTAAAGCTGCACTATTTCATCTGCTGATCCAAATTCGATCAAGTCAATTGGAGAAAATTCAGCAGTCAGGTTTCGTCTTAGATCAAGACGCCATGTTTATATAACCAAAATTGTAAGTTCAGCTTGACTGAGATCATCTTCAGGTGTTTGAACTCACAACCGAGCCTGAGTAAATAGAATTACAAGTCCACAAAGCAGCAAAAACGCCTTCTTTGTCGTAATTTTTACGATAAGCTGTAAAAGTTAGCGATTAGGTTGTTCTGTTTAGAGAAAGAGAATGCCAGATATATTCTAATACTTGTATAAAAGCCAGCGGATATTATTTCGCGGTTACACGACTCTTTTAGATGTATAATCCCAAATGAACAGTTGTCTGCAAGTTTTATTTTTGTCTGTTTCGCTGTGACCTAGTTCTAAATTTGGGTACTGCATGTAAGAATAGTGCATTAAACAGTATCTAAATCATTTCACCCCCTTCTCCTCCCTTCCATGAAATATTGTCGTTAATGCATGCAGAACCGAATGCGCTTTTATTTTCTCGTTTTAAATCATTAAATGTTCAACAAAAAATAACAAAAGCATTTGCTTTGCAAGTCTGAGCGGAGTACCAACCCTAAAAAAATGAGCACGTTTTAATGAAACTGCTATATCGGCCCGTTTGTAAACAATTATCGGATGTTTATTTCACTTTCATTATGATCTGTGAATGACCATGCACAGATACTTTCAGTTTTTATAACAACTCCAAATAAAATGATGTATATCATTTGTTTTTCCCAGTTTTTAGTAGTTAATGTGCTTTGTATATCAGAAAGGCATTGATTTTTTGTATTCGTTATTCAGTGAAATACGTGGCGATTAAATAATATTAAAATGTCTAATACTGCAATGAATCATTGTGAATATCCATACTTTTATAAGGGAACTAGCTGGAACTGTCCGCGGTTAAATGCAGAACCACTATTGAACAACTCCAAATATCAAAAGAAGAAACGCAATTAGAGAAAGCTGTGTGAATGTAAGACATTGCATTTCTAATTGAATCACGGTAGAGAAAGAATTTTTACTGTGTTTCGAGAAAGAAACGTGAATAGAGAAAATCATGTGAATACATGTAGCATTTGTATTTCAATCATAATAACTATATGAATTATACGTTGAAAGACGAGTTGCGAAGGATATGTGAATGTGTTACGTAAAAGAAAAGCGAATAGAGGAAACCATGTGACTGTTACGATGTATGGTAAAATGAATAGCACACAAACCTACACGAAGCTCTGAACAGTAGAAATAGGAAAGAATTCTTAGAATTTAACAAGTCACTAAGTAGAACTGTTTCAGATGTGAATAATAAGTTTAATATATGACACTTTACAATGTAGAAATTTTGTCGTGTGTGTGTGTGTGTGTGTGTGTGTGTGTGTGTGTGTGTGTGTGCGTGTGCGTGCGTGCGTGCGTGCGTGCGTGTGCGTGTGTGTGTAGAACGGAATGTTTATTTACAGTAACAGAGAAGTAAAAGTGTATAGTTGAAGTAGAAATGCCCTTTCTTTCTGAACTTGGGACCGCCCAAACGAGGCCTTATAAATGCACACCCGAACAAGATCTCAAATTGGAAGTCGTTTTCCGTCTCTTATTTCCTGGTCATACAGAGAGAATGGAATTTCAAATTCATCACATAGCGAATGGCACTTGATTTTACTGCCACCTAACCGTTATGTTGAGCATTTTCGGCTAACTTGAAGTTTTCTGCGATAAGTTGAGATTTTTCTCGCTAAGTTGAGATTTTTCTGGTTAAGTTGAGATTTTTCTGGTTAAGTTGAGATATTTCTGGTTAAGTTGAGATCTTTTGTGATTAAGCTGAGATTTTTCTGGTTAGGTTGAGATTTTTCTGGTTAAGCTCAACCTTTTCTGGTTACTTTGAGATTTTACTGGTTAAGCTGAGATTTTTCTGGTTAAGTTGAGATTTTTCTGGTTAGGCTGAGATTTTCCTGGTTAAGTTGAACTTTTTCTGGTCAAGTTGAGCTTTTTCTGGTTAAGCTGAGATTTTTCTGGTCAAGTTGAGCTTTTTCTGGTTAAGCTGAGATTTTTCTGGTTAAGTTGAGATTTTTCTGGTCAAGTTGAGCTTTTTCTGGTTAAGCTGAGATTTTTCTGGTTAAGTTGAGATTTTTCTGGTTAAGCTGAGATTTTTCTGGTTAAGTTGAGATTTTTCTGGTTAGGCTGAGCTTTTCCTGGTTAAGTTGAACTTTTTCTGGTCAAGTTGAACTTTTCCTGGTGAAGCTGAGATTTTTCTGGTTAAGCTGAGCTTTTTCTGGTCAAGCTGAGCTTTTTCTGGTCAAGTTGAGCCTTTTCTGGTTAAGTTGAGCTTTTTCTGGTTAAGTTGAACTTTTCCTGGTGAAGCTGAGATTTTTCTGGTTAAGCTGAGCTTTTTCTGGTCAAGTTGAGCTTTTTCTGGTCAAGTTGAGCTTTTTCTGGTCAAGTTGAGCTTTTTCTGGTTAGGCTGAGCTTTTTCTGGTTAAGTTGAGCTTTTTCTGGTTAAGTTGAGCTTTTTCTGGTTAGGCTGAGCTTTTTCTGGTTAAGTTGAGCCTTTTCTGGTTAAGTTGAGCTTTTTCTGGTTAGGCTGAGCTTTTTCTGGTTAAGTTGAGCTTTTTCTGGTCAAGTTGAGCTTTTTCTGGTTAGGCTGAGCTTTTTCTGGTTAAGTTGAGCTTTTTCTGGTCAAGTTGAGCTTTTTCTGGTCAAGTTGAGCTTTTTCTGGTTAAGTTGAGCTTTTTCTGGTTAAGTTGAGCTTTTTCTGGTTAAGTTGAGCTTTTTCTGGTTAGGCTGAGCTTTTTCTGGTTAAGTTGAGCCTTTTCTAGTTAAGTTGAGCTTTTTCTGGTTAAGCTGAGCTTTTTCTGGTTAAGTTGAACTTTCTCTGGTTAAGGCTGAGCTTTTTCTGGTTAAGTTGAGCTTTTTCTGGTTAAACTGAGCTTTTTCTGGTTAGGCTGAGCTTTTTCTGGTTAAGTTGAGCTTTTTTTGGTCAAGTTGAGCCTTTTCTGGTTAAGTTGAGCTTTTTCTGGTTAAGTTGAGATTTTTCTGGTTAAGTTGAGATTTCCCTGGTTAAGTTGAACTTTTCCTGGTGAAGCTGAGATTTTTCTGGTTAAGCTGAGATTATTCTGGTTAAGCTGAGATTTTTCTGGTCAAGTTGAGCTTTTTCTGGTTAAGTTGAGCTTTTTCTGGTTAGGCTGAGCTTTTTCTGGTTAAGTTGAGCTTTTTCTGGTTAAGTTGAGCTTTTTCTGGTTAAGCTGAGCTTTTTCTGGTTAAGTTGAGCTTTTTCTGGTCAAGTTGAGCTTTTTCTGGTTAGGCTGAGCTTTTTCTGGTTAAACTGAGCTTTTTCTGGTTAAGCTGAGCTTTTTCTGGTTAAGCTGAGCTTTTTCTGGTTAAGTTGAGCTTTTTCTGGTCAAGTTGAGCTTTTTCTGGTTAGGCTGAGCTTTTTCTGGTTAAGCTGAGCTTTTTCTGGTTAAGCTGAGCTTTTTCTGGTTAAGTTGAGCTTTTTCTGGTCAAGTTGAGCTTTTTCTGGTTAAACTGAGCTTTTTCTGGTTAAGCTGAGCTTTTTCTGGTTAAGCTGAGCTTTTTCTGGTTAAGTTGAGCTTTTTCTGGTCAAGTTGAGCTTTTTCTGGTTAGGCTGAGCTTTTTCTGGTTAAACTGAGCTTTTTCTGGTTAAGCTGAGCTTTTTCTGGTTAAGTTGAGCTTTTTCTGGTCAAGTTGAGCTTTTTCTGGTTAGGCTGAGCTTTTTCTGGTTAAGCTGAGCCTTTTCTGGTCAAGTTGAGCTTTTTCTGGTTAAGTTGAGCTTTTTCTGGTTAAGCTGAGCTTTTTCTGGTTAAGTTGAACTTTCTCTGGTTAAGGCTGAGCTTTTTCTGGTTAAGCTGAGCCTTTTCTGGTCAAGTTGAGCTTTTTCTGGTTAAACTGAGCTTTTTCTGGTTAAGCTGAGCTTTTTCTGGTTAAGCTGAGCTTTTTCTGGTTAAGTTGAGCTTTTTCTGGTTAGGCTGAGCTTTTTCTGGTTAAACTGAGCTTTTTCTGGTTAAGCTGAGCTTTTTCTGGTTAAGTTGAGCTTTTTCTGGTCAAGTTGAGCTTTTTCTGGTTAGGCTGAGCTTTTTCTGGTTAAGCTGAGCCTTTTCTGGTCAAGTTGAGCTTTTTCTGGTTAAGTTGAGCTTTTTCTGGTTAAGCTGAGCTTTTTCTGGTTAAGTTGAACTTTCTCTGGTTAAGGCTGAGCTTTTTCTGGTTAAGCTGAGCCTTTTCTGGTCAAGTTGAGCTTTTTCTGGTTAAACTGAGCTTTTTCTGGTTAAGTTGAGCTTTTTCTGGTCAAGTTGAGCTTTTTCTGGTTAGGCTGAGCTTTTTCTGGTTAAGCTGAGCCTTTTCTGGTCAAGTTGAGCTTTTTCTGGTTAAGTTGAGCTTTTTCTGGTTAAGTTGAGCTTTTTCTGGTCAAGCTGAGCCTTTTCTGGTCAAGTTGAGCTTTTTCTGGTTAGGCTGAGCTTTTTCTGGTTAAGCTGAGCTTTTTCTGGTCAAGTTGAGCTTTTTCTGGTCAAGTTGAGCTTTTTCTGGTCAAGTTGAGCTTTTTCTGGTTAAGCTGAGCCTTTTCTGGTCAAGTTGAGCTTTTTCTGGTCAAGTTGAGCTTTTTCTGGTCAAGTTGAGCTTTTTCTGGTCAAGTTGAGCTTTTTCTGGTCAAGTTGAGCTTTTTCTGGTCAAGTTGAGCTTTTTCTGGTCAAGTTGAGCTTTTTCTGGTCAAGTTGAGCTTTTTCTGGTCAAGTTGAGCTTTTTCTGGTCAAGTTGAGCTTTTTCTGGTTAAGCTGAGCCTTTTCTGGTCAAGTTGAGCTTTTTCTGGTCAAGTTGAGCTTTTTCTGGTCAAGTTGAGATTTTTCTGGTCAAGTTGAGCTTTTTCTGGTTAAGCTGAGCCTTTTCTGGTCAAGTTGAGCTTTTTCTGGTCAAGTTGAGCTTTTTCTGGTCAAGTTGAGCTTTTTCTGGTCAAGTTGAGCTTTTTCTGGTCAAGCTGAGCTTTTTCTGGTCAAGTTGAGCTTTTTCTGGTTAAGCTGAGCCTTTTCTGGTTAAGCTGAACTTTTTTCTGGTTAAGTTGAACTTTTCCTGGCTAAGCTGAACTTTTTTATGGTTAAGTTGAACTTTTCCTGGTTAAGCTGAACTTTTTCTGGTTAAGCTGAGCCTTTCCTGGTTAAGCTGAACTTTTTTCTGGTTAAGTTGAACTTTTCCTGGCTAAGCTGAACTTTTTTATGGTTAAGTTGAACTTTTCCTGGTTAAGTTGAACTTTTTCTGGTTAAGCTGAGCCTTT
The DNA here is from genome assembly GCA_030765045.1 of Tenodera sinensis. Taxonomy (NCBI): domain Eukaryota; kingdom Metazoa; phylum Arthropoda; class Insecta; order Mantodea; family Mantidae; genus Tenodera; species Tenodera sinensis. The sequence continues at coordinate 4,334,019 of CM060961.1, read as the reverse complement.
CCTGGCTAAGCTGAACTTTTTTATGGTTAAGTTGAACTTTTCCTGGTTAGGCTGAACTTTTTCTGGTTAGGTTGAGATTTTTCTAGTTAAGTTGAGATTTTTCTCGTTAAGTTGAGATTTTTCTCGTTAAGTTGAGATTTTTCTGGTGAAGTTGAGCTTTCTCTGGTTAAGCTGAGCCTTTTCTGGTTAAGCTGAACTTTTTTCTGGTTAAGTTGAACTTTTCCTGGCTAAGCTGAACTTTTTTATGGTTAAGTTGAACTTTTCCTGGTTAGGCTGAACTTTTTCTGGTTAGGCTGAGATTTTTCTAGTTAAGTTGAGATTTTTCTAGTTAAGTTGAGGTTTTTCTGGTTAAGTTGAGATTTTTCTGGTGAAGTTGAGGTTTTTCTGGTGAAGTTGAGGTTTTTCTGGTTAAGTTGAGATTTTTCTGGTGAAGTTGAGCTTTTTCTGGTTAAGTTGAGATTTTTCTAGTTAAGTTGAGGTTTTTCTGGTTAAGTTGAGATTTTTCTGGTGAAGTTGAGCTTTTTCTGGTTAAGTTGAGATTTTTCTGGTGAAGTTGAGGTTTTTCTGGTTAAGTTGAGATTTTTCTGGTGAAGTTGAGCTTTTTCTGGTTAAGTTGAGATTTTTCTAGTTAAGTTGAGGTTTTTCTGGTTAAGTTGAGATTTTTCTGGTGAAGTTGAGCTTTTTCTGGTTAGGCTGATCTTTTTCTGGTGAAGTTGAGCTTTTTCTGGTTAGCCTGATCTTTTTCTGGTGAAGTTGAGCTTTTTCTGGTTAGGCTGATCTTTTTCTGGTGAAGTTGAGCTTTTTCTGGTTAGGCTGAGATTTTTCTGGTGAAGTTTAGCTTTTTCTAGTTAAGCTGAGCGTTTTCTGGTTAAGCTGAGCTTTTCTTGTTTAAGTTGAGCTTTTCCAGGTTACAGTATTTGCCTTTTCTCCTTGTATCTACTAGAACATTAGTAATAAGATAATTTGTATAAATGTTTATTAAAATGAAGTAGATATAGGAATAAGTGTTTATAAAAATAGGTTGCGCAAGAGTGAGTAGAGAAAGTCTGTGAGTAGGGAATGGAATTCTTTTATTTAGAGCAGAGGAAGTACTTGATGGTGGTGACGTAAAACGCAATGCGGGACAAAAGCACTGTTACGCGCGAGCTATTTGAAACAGCGATATTTTCATGTGAGCTCTGTGACCGGAGTAAATACACACATCTTGTAAGATATGACTCGCTCGAGTGGAAGGCGGAGGAAACAGCGGATAAAAAGGAAAGAAAAAGGCCGAGAATAAAATCCGTGCCTGTCTTATCCATCCTTCTCGAAGAATCGGGGTAAAATTCGATATCTCGTAAATTAAGACGTGTTTCTTTGCCGCCGCCGGTTCAAATCCTTTGCACGCTGTTTCATTGTCTGGCACGGTAGGATACAGACAAACACACCCTTGGGTATTGCCTCCCTTGTCGTCTCAATCATGGCCCTTTTTTCCATTTTACTAACTCAATTTCTCATTCGTTTGACCTTCAGCGTATCGTTTACGTCATGTTTAGGGATAGGATCTTCTTTTTCCTCAAGATAAATCAGCAAAGGGCTTTACGACTGATGGCTCCAGGCTTTTTATGTTCGAACGTCGTTTTGTCAGCGTTTTTTGCAAGTTCGTTGGCCGAGTCGAAATCAGTGCTGAAGAAAGACTTTCTTACTCCTGACATACTTGTGATTCTCGATGCCCTTCTCACTTACCCTAAATAAAATATCTCATCGTCTTACATAAACATTCGTACAAATTATGTTATTACTAATTTTCTTGTAGGTACAAGGGGAATATGGCAAATGCTTTACTGCGTGTTTCAACAAGATCTACAGTTTTTGTATAGGTAGTAAGACTTTGTCTATCTCGTGCTGCTTCCTAGATGTGCAAAATTCAGCCAGACTGCAGAGAACTTCCGAGCATATTTTCAGAAAATTCAAGATATACATTTCGTTTGCCATAAAAATATCTTAAACGTATGCCACTTTAATCACAATTTTTAGAGCCATTTTCGAGAAAATCAAAATTTCCCTGTAAAGGGTAGTTTAGGGGGATGAATTTACTTCGAAATCTTCGTGTGGCATCCTTAAAAGACATTAAACTTAAATAGCAACTTTGGTTTCTAACCGACTTTTCGTGTTTGAGTTATGCTGTCCACAGATACACACACGGACCTTTTTCTAAAAATGCTTTTTTTTTTTTTTTTTTTTTTTTTTTTTTTTTTTTTTTTTTTTTTAATTCAGGATGTCTCAAAACTTATCTCCGGCAAAATCTCGACATAGAATTTTTTGGTAGAATGCAATACTTCTTACCAGTAGAGAAAGTAAAAATTAGTAGATCTATTTCGTTTTCTTTCTCAGAGTAGTTCGGTCAGGCTACCAGCGTTTTAGTATTCCAACTAGCTTGCTTATTTCGGCAGCAGCAGCACTATAGTTTTGTCTCGTTTCCTCTTACTGCAATGTCCATAAGGTGCGCGTGCTGGATCCACTTTGTGTGGAACGCCCCCCATGTAGCCCGTATGATCAATTAAACGTCCGCACAGGACACAGCATCAAAAGAACAATGGGAGAATATACAGCTGCACCTTCGGTACATTCAAATCCACGTAACACAGTGTTAAATAATCCTTACACCCGATACGTATATGTAACCAAGTTTGGAATTTCACCCTGCAAGAAAATATAATGTATATAACAGCACACGAATTAGCAATGTGAGCTAGATAAACTTTTAATACCTTTTCGTTACTTTTAAATGACTCTCAAACACTAACTCTGACGTAACAATCACTCAACACTCTAGAACATCACTTCTACGCGAAGTATTTTAAACGACAGTGCCCCTATCACACACACAGCTGTCTCACACTCACTGACACACTGACCGACTCATCTCTGTAACCATAAATTCTCTAACTCGTTTCCTCGCCTCCTTATATAGCGAAGGTGATGTAAGACGGACCTTTCTAGAACTTCTCCAAACAAGCCGTCCGCCGCGCACTTGTCAAATACTCTTGAAAATCCTTTCTGTTGTCGCTTGGTTGTTGTTAGTCACATGTTTGCTAGTGTGAGCCGTGTCACCTTGAGCACGTCAGTGGGGCGGAGCACCCGGCCTCAAACTTCCTTTGTGTGTTGCCGATGCCGCCGCTACTGTGTACCGCACCGCCTTTATATATTTTAAAACTTCAAGATTCCGTTGTCTTGGCACGGCTAAGCTATAAAAATGAATCACGAAGTTTTAAGTTTTCCAAAACTGACACAAATAACAATGAATATCTCCGAAATGGTTCACTCTACAAAAACATGTATATAGACATAAATTGTGCGTTTTAGCAAGATCTACACTTTTTGTACAGTAAGATTTTGTCTATCTCTTACGGTTTACGAGTTATTCAAAAGTCGTCCAGAGTAAATACGACTACAGGGCTATAGCTAGAAAATTCAAGATATACATTTCATTTGTCATATAAATATCTCAAACATATGGCATTTTACTCAAAATCGTTAGAGGCATTTTCGAGAAAATCACATTTTTTAAACATTTCCATGTAAAGGGTAGTTTATGGTGGGGCTATTTTCTTCATAAATTTCGTGTCGCATCCTTGAACGACATTAAACTTAAATACCAACTTTGGTTTCTAACCAGACATTCGTTTTTGAGGTATGCTGTTCACAGACTCACACACACACACACACACACACACACACACACACACACACACACACACACACACACACACACACACGCACGCACACACGCACGCACAAGCATCTTTTTCTAAAAATGTTTTTTTGGATGGACTTTAAACAAGATGTTCGTGTTCTTTAACTGACTTCCCATTGGAATTTTCTTTTCGCTGGTTGCGGATGTTTTCGTCTGCATTCTCATTTATTTTACTTTGTGATATTTAGAAGTACTCATGATGTAGGAATGCAATCTACCCTTAAGCAGAATACAGGCGCTGTTTCGCGCAGCCTATTTGCACTTTCTCAACCCCTGCCAACCAACCCCTATTATATTCATGTTTACTCCCCATATTTCACCTTCTCTTTTTACCTCATTTCAGTTACCAGGAAGAAAAAGTCTCACATGACCAACCATTCTTACAAACTCGTATTCCTATATCTTCTTCGTGTTAGTTGAGGTAAACATTTGTACAAATTATTTTATTGCTTATTGCCTTGTAGGTACAAGGGGAATTTTAAAATACAGCAGGCTTTGAGCGACAGTCAAATCTTTTAAAGCTTTGAGATTCCGTTCTCTTTGCACACTTAACATATAAAAAAATGAACAACGATGTTCCATTTCACGAAAGTTTTAAGTTTTCCGAAACTCACACACATAGCAAGGAATATCTTCGAAATGGTTCACCCTACAAGAAAATTTATTCAGACATAAATTGTGTATTTTAGCAAGATATACATTTTTTGTACAGTAAGATTTTTTGTATTTCTAACGGTTTACCAGTTATGCAGAAGTCGTCCAGAGTAAATACGACTACAGGGGCTATAGCCAGAAAATTCAAGATATACATTTCATTTGTCATAAAAATATCTCAAACATATGCCATTTTAATCACAATCGTTAGAGCTATTTTCAAGAAAATCAAAATTTTCGAAAAATGTTCCATGTAGAGGGTTGTTTTGGGTTGGAGATATTTTCTTCAAAATCTTCGTGTCGCATTCTTAAATGATATTAAACTTAAATACCAACTTTGGTTTTTAAGCGACTATTCGTTTTTGAGTTATGCTGTCCACAGACACACACGCCGACCTTTTTCTAAAAATGCTTTTTTTGGATTCAGGGGGTCTCAAAACATATATTTCCGGTGAAATCTCGACATCGAATTTTGGGTGGAATACTTCCCCTACTTACGAGTAGAGAAAGTAAAAATGTAGATCTTGCTAAAACACACAATTTCTGTCTAAATGAATTTTTTTGTAAGTGAATTATTTGGAAGATATTCCTTCCGTCGTGACTGACATAATGGTGCAAAGAGAGCAGACGTTGGCTCCAAGTGTACTGATTGCCACCAAGTTGCCCTTGGTATGGTTGGATGCAGCGAAATCCGACCGGCACGGCCTGCCCGCCTGCCGGCTTGACTGAAAGTTAAAATAACAGTTGAGAGGCGTGACGGTTTGGGTCGATACCAGCACAGTTACTTCTCTGCAAAAGGTTAATACGTACTACGGCCAAGGGCTACACAAATCTTTATTCAAAAGTCTGTGCAGGAAATTCATCAAAAATTCACACCCTTTGAATAGCAAGTGGGTGTGAGGGAAAGAGGAGCACGGTTTTCCTAACTGCCTTGATCGATTGGCCCGTGTTGATATGTTGCTTTCACATGACTTGCTCAACTCACTCCTCTACTCCTGTCCAGTTAAGCAGATAATACAAATAAATTATAGTTTTAAAAAAACTGAAAAAGTTTAGGAGAACTCCTTAGGAGAAGGTGGACTAGCTCAACTTGCTAAGTGTTCTAGAGAAAAATGATAGAAACTACAAGGAGAGAAAATTGCAATAATCAGTGCAGCCTGCCTAATTAAGGCAACATGAGCCGCCACTGCTCACCATTGTCTCTCATGTGAGTCTGACTGCCTTTCTGCTTTACCAGCACAAAATAGGAATTGGTTGCAGAATTCAATGTCGTTGTGGCAGCTTAATGGTTACAGCACCCGCTTCGTAAGTAGAGGGTCTGTGGTTCAAATCCCAGCTGTGGCATTGAAGTTTTCAGTTCCAATTGGGTCTCTCAAACACCGACAGTAAGTTCGTTGGCATAAATAAATAATAATTACATATTGATTTCTTTTTCCGGACTCAATACCGGATGGGGACGCGGATTCAGATCGGATCGAAATTGTGCCGCATAGAAACACGGATCGATTTGAATCCACAAAAGATGCTAACTTGCACTGTAGCACGCTGCACGCTCGTCATTTTGTTTTCATAATGAAAGTGAAGCAATAATAGAAAGCAAAGCCACTTTTATTGTTTCTAGCCACTTTGGTTCTATAATCTAATAATAATAATAATAATAATAATAATAATAATAATAATAATAATAATAATTATAATAATAATAATAATAATAATAATAATAATAATAATAATAATAATAATAATAATAATAATAATAATAATAATAATAATAATAATAATAATAATAATAATAATAATAATAATAATAATAATAATAATAATAATAATAATAATAATAATAATAGTAATAATAATAGTGATAGTAATAGTAATAATAATCATCATAATGATGATAATGATAATAATGATAATAATGATAATAATAGTAATAATAATAATAATAATAATAATAATAATAATAATAATAATAATAATAATAATAATAATAATAATAATAATAATAATAATAATAATCATAATGATAATCATAATAATGATGATGATACTAATAATAATAATGATAATAACGATGATAATAATAATAGTAATAGTAATGATGATGATGATGATGATATCTAAGTAGGTACTGGGAAGCAAGAAGGAGAATGAGATTATTATTGACTTCAGAGCATTAGCTACATACATAAATACACACATGTTTGTATAATCTCGCAATATATACTTCTCAAATAACATTCACTAACCTCAAAAACTCGTTAAAATACGCAGAAAACATATAGGCATTTACAGGTTCGGCAACATAAACCAAGTGACCAATATAAAAGCTTGAATAATTTCTGTTTGAGCCTTGCATTTGCAAAGCGATCTCATATCCGTATTGAATTAACATAGAAACGTGGTAATATTGATTGACAAATAGAAGCTATTGTTAACATGTTGGAAGCTAAAAATCTGAGGCTGGTTATTGCAGTTAGCTATAGGAACAGGAAACTCAATGCTGAAATATCCGAGGTCCAGTAAATATGTACGTTGTATTTTAATTGCGTCGTCGAATGGTGGCCATAACATACTAGAGAATAACACATATTCAATGCAATGTATAACAACTTCAACTCACCTTCTTGAAGCGGTGATCGTTTAGTAAGGAGAAGCAGCTGCATAAGATTCTTCTACACTGTAAGTTGATTAGTTTAAATAGTGCACAACGATCTTGTTGCTTCCGTTTCACTTGAAAATCACAAGATGATTCTATCGCTGATTATTACCAGACAAAATGGACGCGTTGCCACTAAACAGCTGAAGGGCGAAATTGCGATTGCTCAATCGAGCAAGAAAAGGCGGAACAGTTAAATCTTCTTAAAACGGAACGCGATCGTTCCATCATTGTTTTTCCGTCTCACAAAGGGTTGTACTTTAATAAAACACGGGACAAAGAAACTTGTATTTTACGCTCACATGATTTTCTCTGCTCGTACTTGTACTATTCTAACAAACAGTTATTCTTCTATCTTCTTCATGTATATATTTTATTGAAACAGTTTGTGGGTTGCCAAATTCGACAAACGTAAACATTTCTAGCAATTATAGTATTAGTAGTTTTCTAGTAGGTGCAAGGAAAGTAATGGAATACATTGGACTTAAGGGGACTTAATATTAATTAATATTTTGTTATTCAAAGCATAACATGACAAAAGCACAACACTATCACTTCTTAGGTGTTCAAATATTAATATGACACAGTGGTAATGATGTTAGAATAACTTTTACTGTAAATTTCCTTTTGATCATGTTGATATTTTTGGTTTTGCATCTAATCCACAAGACTATAGGTTTTGAGCGCAATACTGCACCCTTTTTGGCTAGAAAGTCTGCGGTCTCGTTATCAGTCACTCCCACGTGTGCTGGTATCCACTGTATCTGTTGAACTTTTGTAACGAGTAATAAAACTACGTCCTTAATATTATAAAATTCGTATGGACTGCTGGCTGCATGAGGGATGAAGCGTCGATAAAAATTAACATGCCCCAAAACTCTACGCAGGCGACGATGGTTTTGGAAAATGTTCAAATGCTTCAACTCTGTTTGGAAGAAGTGGTCGTTTTTGAATTCACTGAGTAAGCCAAGAATTTCACCTCTTTGGCTACGAACACACTCTTTGCAGTGTTCTGTAATATATATGGGGTATTTGATGCATAAAATGGCATAGACGTCAAGGACATTAGGACAAAGTCATAATATTGTCACATTTTCATTGGTCCTTAACGTGTGCGCAAATTTTCAAGTTAATCAAACGCCTCGAGTTAGCAAAAATTACGTTATATTGTTAAATTTAGCTAATTTTGTTTTTTGCTGATGACCCTAGCAAGGACCTTAGGATAAATTTATGATATTAGTGTATTATCATCGGTGCTTGACATGTATGGAAAATTTTAAGCCAATCAGACGAACCTAAGTGGGTGAACATTACGTGGAAAGATTCCGTTACAGCTTGAAACACATATAGATTTTATCGACTATGAAAAAGCTTATGACCGTGTCAGTAGGGAAAAACTATGTGACGTTAAGTCTCGAAGAAGATATTAAAATAATTTAAAGTACTAATATGTATATACAAAGTAGAATAATCAGCACATGTATTGAATATGGAAGCTATAGCAAGCGAATATATGTTGTAAATGAAGGTGTGACACAGGGTTGTGGTTTGTCTCCTGTTATAAAGCACCATTATTTTTTAAACAAAGCAGATAGTGATGTTTTATTAAGACATTTAGCACCATTAAGTTTAAATAATGATACAGATATAGAGAGATAAAAAGGGAAGCTGTTTGGAGGTTGCCTAAGTCACGTGGTATCTTCCAAGGAACCCGCCAGTGCAAGAAATTAATTTAAAATGTACAATTCACGACACTCAGTCTGGCAGGCATACTGCGGTAGGAGCAGAACTGTGAAGTGAAGCAGATAACAGCAGCGAGTGAGTTCCTTTAGGACGATACCGCCATCTTCATCCTTTGTTCAACATGGAACTGTGTTATTGCATCCGCGAACAAAGCTACGCAGGAAAAAAACATATGCTCAGGATTTGCATCAATTATTCAGATGTTTATCGAGACTGGATTTATCTACGGAAGTTTACATTCCGCGAACAAAATACAAAGGTCAGCCTCAAAATTCGTTTTTACTTTCTCTGCTACTCTGTATTTGGTAAGCTAGCATCTGACTTTGGAGGTTTAAGGCTCAAATCCGGCGAAGGGTGCTGTAGGGAAGTAAAGCCTGTGTTATAGATATAACACTGTGTTAACATCAGTACAATACAACTGTGTATTTGTTTAATTAGTGTATGAGAGACAGAGAAAGTGAAGAGAGACAGTGAAAGGAGTGAGTCAAGGTTATGAGAAGTAAACAGTAGACACATAAAAGACGTACATATACGTTAGGGCATCAAAAGTGATTTAATTTTGAAAATTTCGTTATCAAATATAAGGTTTTTGTGTTTATAAACACGAAAATTCACGTTTATAAATGGTCACAACGTTTTCCCATATTTCCGATTCGTGTGACTGAGAAATTTAAAATATTACAAGTAAATATTGACAGATATCAGGTTCCAGCGGAGGGATTTATTAAATTAAGCGAATACAAAACAAAACACGCGTAACACGATCTGTAGACGCATTTTGATAACAAAAATCGATGAACACTAAACCATTACACTCAACAAAAGCAAATGAAGCTTAATTTAATTTCAATGTAATCCTATGAACATTTTGGTGATGTCATAATCGGCTTGCTGTTTTTTTTTTTTTTTTTTTTTTTTCACTTTAATACTTGTTGTTTATAAGCTTTACAGGCGTACCACCTGTCCGGCAAAATAAAATGGCTGATCTGACTTGCTATTGGGTGTTTTGTGATGACGTCATATGCAGAATTTATATTGTGTTTTTATAACATTTCCCAGTAAGGAAAAACTTCAAGTGTGAAATTTAAGCACAGCAGGATCCTTGCAGCACTTTTATTCCGTTCTAACAGGCGTCTGTCTTACAAATAAATATATTTAAATAAAACAAATTCAAAAAATGTGATGCTATGGTACTTCAATCAAAATGGTTTGAGCCTTTTATGGGGAAATAAAAATTTAGGAAAGTTATGGGGGATTTTCTTCAAAATGGTATAGCATTCTGGAAGATAGTCATAAACATACACAAACACATAGAAACACACAAACACTGGCACAAATACAAAAACACACATACGCGGGCGTATTTCTAAAAATATCTTTTGTATTTATTTTTGAAAGATATTAAATATTGACTTTTCGTTTTACTACTAACATTTTTTGTCATCTCAAAGATATTTCTAACGATTTCGATTAAAATTTATGTCAATACAAACTTTTGTAGAATTTCTAGAATATTCTAAAGTATTGTTTATTATTTGGAAAGTTGGGTCATACTGACTCTTTGGTCCATGAAGTCGTTGAATTATTATCTACGAATTATTAACTGTTCATTCTTTTGTTTAGTAAGTATCGCCAATAGTATTGCATATATCACTTAAAAAGCATGTACGATATTCCACATTACAATGTGTGTTTTTAATAATTATTTTATTAATTACTACTGTATTTTTCAGAAGAAAATTTATTTGTTAATGTTACAAATAAAGTTAAATTTATTTGAGGTTATAAACTGGTTTTGTTGTTAAGAAGATAAGATCTAAATTAATTTCGTTTTCTTGAGTTGGCAGTACTGACCAAGTTAAATTAAATTTAGGTTTACATATGTCCAGTTTATTGGTGACGACAGGTAATTGCATGTTGGTGGAATTACAACACTTAAAGGTGTCGACGCCCTTTCATCAGCCCGGGAACACAGGCATTTTGATTAAATTAAAATTCCTTATTAAGCAACATGCAGGGAGGGATTTTATCGGTAAACAAAATTACTACTCCGGTCTTGTAATAATAGGATGTAATTGGGGAGCATTCGGATACAGCTGTAGAGGCCGTCTTCAGGACCTACCCTCCTGTGCGTTGTAAGCGGTTATTAAAAATCACTCTGGGGTCGGTCGGCCGGCATCTAACGAGGCAATTATTGGGCATTTAGAGCGGAGGAGAGGGTTCTTGTAGGAATGTGGCTACGTCATCCAGTGTCACGAGCACATCTAGTACAGTGTGCCTCAAATATCAACTGAAATTTACTTGTTCGTTACCACACCACTCTCAATATCCTGTTGCATACGAGCGAAATGCAATAGAATCATCTACATATTCAAAATAGATCTTATCTCTATTAGTAGGTAGCAGAAGTATTGCATTGCAACCAAGATTTCACCGGAAATAGCTGTGTGTATAGGGAAGCCACGAAACCATGAAAAATGTTTTGAAACACGCACGTGTTTGTGTGTTTGTGTCTCTTTATCTGCACGTGTTTGTGTGTTTGCGTGCGTATGCGGTTTGTGTCTGTGTTTGTGTTTTTATCTCTGTGCTTGTGCGTGAACCCGGGTCCACAGCTCCAGAGCCAAGCGCTCTACAGGGGCTGTCAAGAACTAACAATTAAAAAACTCAAATTTTGATTCAGATATTCATTCATTTTTAACTACAGATGCCTTGCGTCAACAAGAACTAGGTAAAATACACCTTTGCATGTTTGTATATGAAATCCATTTATTGCGTCACACCCTCTGTTATAATTCTGGTGTTTCCTTTATGACAAAGGGTTGCTAAGTACGTATATTTTTGCCACACACACACATAGGTATATTCCCGAAGGGCTGTACGTTCCTCGCACAAGAAACCCAAGCAGGAGTAGCTGGCAAAAAAAATAAATGCGTTGTTCATTTTGAACCACCACATCGGGGAAAACATCGCTACAACCCCATGCAAGTGCACTGTGTAGAGCGCTTCTGGTTATTCAGCTGTTTCTGAGAGAGAGAGATATACACAATGGCGTACACAGGACTAACTAGGTCCCTGATTTGTTATCTGGTTTTGACATGAAACATGTTTTCTTAGTAAGGTAATTTGGAAACAATACGTGATTGATAAGGACTAATATCCGTTTGCTTGCACTGCGAGTATGTGTGAAGAGGAACGAGGAACGAGGAAAACCTCGAAGCCCGTACCAGGGATCGAACCCAGGTCTTCCCCACCAGAGCTATCACTGAACTATGAAAGCGGTCGGTTTACAATCTAGAAATTGTTTACTGCGATCGATTATGGGCTGTCGTGGCACTTAAAGACCGCTTAGGAATTATATAGAATAATAATAATAATACCAGGGAACTTAAAACTTAATATTCCAGCGATTCACGGCAACCGGGAACCTTTTTTCTAAAATGTATTATAGGTATTCAGGCGGCATCAAAACATGTATTTATACTGACATTTCAGTAAACAATTTTTAGTGAAATGCAAAATTAGCTCTCTATATACCAATACGACATTAAAAACTTATGAAGTATTTTTAGATTTGAGACAATGGCTCATAAAATTATAGTGAATTTATAATTTAAACATAAAATATAATAAGCACTATAAAAATGCTAAATGATTCAGTGTAATAGATATATTATGTATAAGGAATTTATATTTATATAAGTAATGGAGGTATTCGCATGAGTTAAAAATTCTGTAGAATAGTCAATGCTGTTAGTTTACGAGTCTGTGAGAATTATTCGACCTGTGTTGACGTCACAGCAAAGTCGCTGCAAAAAGTAAAATGCTACGCTGGAAATGAACACAATGGAAGTCTGTCATTGCTCTGACCTTTCTATGCAGCAGGCTAGCCGGGGACGAACCAAGGACCACAAGGAGAGGGATTCCAGGACTAATGCGCACTTGCACACACCTGAAACGACTACTGTCAAAACGAGAGCAAGATCAAGCATTGTCACTCCAGCGACGACAATGAGCGCGGCAGAAAAAAACCGTTTCGATGGGGGAAAAAGGTGAATTTCGAGAAAAATCCGTGCTATTTCACTCTGGCGTTTATAGAGTCCAGACAGCGAGTTTTTGTCATGAGAGAGAGACACCTGTTGGTAATCTGTGGTGTGTACAGTAGTCATTGAGAGAAGTGAGATTTTGGGACATTTAATCGTCACGTCTGAATTGTTTGTTGTGCAAGTAGTGCAAACAGCTGAGTTCCAAGGTCACGTCATGTTAATAACGTCAACAGAAATGTGCTTTTCTGGGTCCGTTTTAAACAAGAGATAAAGTAACTGTCAGATTGCGATCTTTGTTCCTTTGGTGTCAGGAGTGCCACTGCTACATTGCTAATGTTATAATATTTTGTACACAACTATGCTAATTAACTAAACCTTTATAATTTTCCACAATCTAAAGTAATAATAATGAACTTCGGGACGCGTTTAGGACGACTTAGGTTTCATGGCCATGGTCAAGGTTGCCGAACCTGCGACCTGAGTTACTCTGCACACATTCGAATGTAATTTTTTAAAAAGCCATTAGTGCACCCGATGCAAATGCAAGCGTGTTCAGCATCTGATTTCAAAGAACACACATACATATTTCACTGAATCATAAAGATTAGCCAGTCAATGAATATTTTACGAGCAGCGCCTGGAAGTATGTTAGGGATCATAAAGCATGCCATTGCGTGCGTGTCTCTTTATAGTTCGCTTCTCTCTATTCAAATAGTTTTTTGTTCCTTTGCCTCTCCTGCCTTATTTGTTTTCACACACTTCTCATTGTACCTTGCTTTATTCGTACATATCATTCCTGGAGCATTAGAATTACTACAGAATTCATGGATTCAGCGAACAAACCTACTTACTTTTGTAAATTATTTATTTTTTATCATTATTGCTGATTATAGCTTATACAACACTCCTTTGAAGGTGTTAAAATCTAAGGGGTAAACTTGCCCTAATTTGCAGCAAGGCTAGACCGCGGATGTTTGAGAATGCGCGAATGTGTCACTTGCGGATAGGGGAATGTGGGGAAGATAAACGACACCGCACTGTGATAAAACCAAACCCGTGTCGAGTCTTCTTCTTCTTCTTCTTCTTCTTCAGCTCTGTCTGTCGCGGCGGGCGAATTCACTAAGCGCTCTGCTCTCCTGTGGGGGGAATCTTTTGTAGCGAGCGAGCACATCGGCAGATGGCAAATTCGACTTTGCAGCAAATCTTCCGGTGACACGCTAACCTGCTGATAACGGCACACAGTCCCAAGGGAAACCGGGGTCGCTTCGTACATCACAACCCTTCCTTCCTCCCTCCCGTCCGCCCTTCCTCTACAAGACGGATTTTCTCTTTACTTATTTCCACCTACCATTTTAAACACTTTATCTGTGACATACTGTTCAACCACTCGAGCGTGATACATTCACATGATTTTCTGCACCCATTCTACAACATATTCAAAATTTTTTTTTCCCCAGAAAAAACGAATTATTAGAAAAACGATTCCGAGCGCTACCTCAAATTTTATCCTAAGCCTGTTCTAGGAACCCGTCCTATTTTTGATGTGCTACATTCACATGGTTTTCTCCACTCAAGATGTTGGCAACAATAACTTACGGAGAGGGACTTAGTACCTCGACTGAAAGGTGATCTTTTGTGTCTATGTTCCTGACAGGAGGATGGATGAGGTGAATGTATCATAAGTATATATGACTCAATGACAACTTACGGAGAGGAACTTAGTACCTCGACTGAAAGGTGATCTTTTGTGTCTATGTTCCTGACAGGAGGATGGATGAGGTGAATGTATCATAAGTATATATGACTCAATGACAACTTACGGAGAGGGACTTAGTACCTCGACTGAAAGGTGATCTTTTGTGTCTATGTTCCTGACAGGAGGATGGATGAGGTGAATGTATCATAAGTATATATGACTCAATGACAACTTACGGAGAGGGACTTAGTACCTCGACTGAAAGGTGATCTTTTGTGTCTATGTTCCTGACAGGAGGATGGATGAGGTGAATGTATCATAAGTATATATGACTCAATGACAACTTACGGAGAGAGACTTAGTACCTCGACTGAAAGGTGATCTTTTGTGTCTATGTTCCTGACAGGAGGATGGATGGGGTGAATGTATCATAAGTACATATGACTCAATGACAACTTACGGAGAGGGACTTAGTACCTCGACTGAAAGGTGATCTTTTGTGTCTATGTTCCTGACAGGAGGATGGATGAGGTGAATGTATCATAAGTATATATGACTCAATGACAACTTACGGAGAGGGACTTAGTACCTCGACTGAAAGGTGACCTTTTGTGTCTATGTTCCTGACAGGAGGATGGATGAGGTGAATGTATCATAAGTATATATGACTCAATGACAACTTACGGAGAGGGACTTAGTACCTCGACTGAAAGGTGATCTTTTTTGGCTATGTTCCTGACAGGAGGATGGATGAGGTGAATGTATCATAAGTATATATGACTCAATGACAACTTACGGAGAGGGACTTAGTACCTTGACTGAAAGGTGATCTTTTGTGTCCATGTTCCTGACAGGAGGATGGATGAGGTGAATGTATCATAAGTATATATGACTCAATGACAACTTATGGAGAGGGACTTAGTACCTCGACTGAAAGGTGATCTTTTGTGGCTATGTTCCTGACAGGAGGATGGATGAGGTGAATGTATCATAAGTATATATGACTCAATGACAACTTACGGAGAGGGACTTAGTACCTCGACTGAAAGGTGATCTTTTGTGTCTATGTTCCTGACAGGAGGATGGATGAGGTGAATGTATCATAAGTATATATGACTCAATGACAACTTACGGAGAGGGACTTAGTACCTCGACTGAAAGGTGATCCTTTGTGTCTGTGTGTGTACGTGTGTGTGTGTGCGCGCGTGCGTGCGTGTGTATGTCTGTGTGTATGTATGTGTGTGCGTGTATGTCTGTGTGCGTGTGCGTGCGTATGTGTCCGTGCGTGTGCGTGTGCGTGTGTGTGCGTGTATGTGTGTGTACGTGTGCGCGTGTGTGTGTGTCCGTGTGTGTATGTGTGTGTATGTGTGTGAGTGCGTGTATGCGTGTGTGTGTGTGTGCTGGTCACACTGGAGCTGGTCGAATATACGGCAGCACAATGCCGCAGCAATTAGAAGAATGGAATTGTGCCTCTATCAGTAATTCATCCGTCCCTCCGTCCCGTTTCTGGCAATTAGTTTCACGCGAGAACACCTGACCACAGGCGCGGATATTTGCGGTCGCACAAAAGTCACTGTAGCCAATCTGATCACCCCTTCACTTGGGGATTATTCGCCCGTTGATGCTCATCTGTCTTACACACGCCTCCCTTATTGAAACCGTCGATAGAGGCGCATAAATTTAACCTAACGCACTGCTTTGTTCAGGGTATGCAACTTGCTAATTTGTACTAATTTCAAACAATTTAATTAAAAGTTTAGCAGTACTTATACGAAAGGTTATCTGTGCGTGCGCGCGCAGCTATCTGTATACACTATAATACAAACACCAGAAATTGATTAAATACCAAAGTTGGTATATAAGTTTTCTATCTTCCAAATTTCTTGAAACCTTTTACTCTATGTAAAGTTACTCTAATGATTTTTATTAAATTACCATTGTTTAAAATATTTGTGTAACAAGCGAAACGAAGATCTTAAATTTTCTGTGAATTCTCTCGTCATTCTGAATGACTTACATCACTGGTAAACTGTAAGACATACACAAAATATTACAGTACAAAATGTATTTCTCTTAAAGTCAGACAACTTATATGTAATACTTTTCTTTGTAGAGTTAGCCATTTCCGAGGTATTTTTTGTTATAATTTTCATTTAAAGTACTTACACCTTTTGGAAATGGGAAGTTGCTATTCATTTCTACTTGCGTGTCATGAGAATAAAACGCAATATTAGAATTGCTACATACCGACCAGCTCTTAAAATGTTTCACTATAGGTTAAGCCTACTGTATTGTCATATTGCCATTGTACCTATAAAGAAATATGAGATTAAATAAAAGAATGAGCAGAGAAGGCCATGGAAGTGCAACATTGCAGTTTTACTGTCTTACATAGTAAGTATTCCAACCAAAAATTCAATGTTGACATTTCACTGGAAGTATATGTTTTGAGGCACCTGAATGCAACAAAAAATAATTTTAAAAAATGTCTGATAAAAACCAAAGTTGATTTTTAAGTTTAATATATTTTAAGGATGCGACACTAAGATTTTGAAGAAAATTCCTCCACTGTAAACTACCTTTCATATGGAAAATTTTGATTTTCTTATTTGTATGAAAAATGAAAAGTATATTTTGAATTTTCTGGCTATGGTCCATGTAGTCCTGTTTACTCTGGATGGCAGTTGAATAATTGGTAAGAAACCAAATCTTACTGTATAAAAATGTAGATGTTGCTAGGTTATCATATAGTGATCAGCTCTTAAAATATGTCTAACCATATTGTCATTGTATTGTGTAATTAAGCACATGAGTGAGTAGAAAAAGCTATGTGAGTGGAGTATTATAGATTATTTTCACATGACCAAGCAAATGTGATCAGATTTTAAAAATCTGATTGTCGCTCGTGCACAATGTACAAAACCACGGTTCTTGACCCCTGACCTTGAGTGGAAGTCCTGTCTCTTTCATCAGCTCATATAATTCTACGAATGAAACCATGCACAACAGGTGTGTTGGGGAGGGGGAAGGTGGTGTTGTCTGCATATGAGACAGTCCTTGCTAATTCACAGTTGCTTTTTGTGGAGCGTGCAGTAATTAAAGACAGTAAGAGTATTTCAAATGTATGGGCATACATGAAGAAAAAAACTAAAAGCAAAGAACTGCTCTTTTCAGAAGAGTTTTTCAAAAAAAAATTTAAAGTTCAAAAAACGCGAAGAAGAACGATTCATCTTTCAGGGCAGCAATTCATCCTTAAACAGTATAGTGGGACAACTGGGTTTTAAATGGAAAAATATCACATTTACAGTATCTGCAGTGATGCGCGTATTAATACGAACACAGATAATTAACTTAAGTACATTGTATAGACATTTTTTCTGCATGGACTGTACACACTTCTTTACGAAGTAGAAGGTTATCTGAGCTGCATGTGAAGCTGACGCACCAATTCGCTTGCTTCCTGCTGTCACCTGGCTTGGTACGTAAACTCGCTTTCAAGCTCCTTCAGGGGCCAAGAAAAGTCAATGCAGCTGTAACTTTCATGTGTGTGCGTAGAGCTTCGTGAAATAGCTTAGGTATTTGTTTATAAAGTCGATATGTTAAAATTAGTCACACATTAGTATGCAATTAGATTGAAGAGTGAGTAGAGAAACTTATACGAGTGCAATATATAATATTTTTTGCAAAGATCAGTTCATTTGACTATCGCTTCTGGCCGCTGTGTTTTTGTTTTGTGTTCTCTTTGTGGATGACGTTATCCAGAGCCTCTTGAAACAACATGGCCAACTTTTATGATGTTGGTGCAATATCCATAATATCGAAGTGAAGGTATTCTGTGAGTACATTTGAGTAGGTATTGGTTTCAGGGGGAAGTGTGTTGCGCAGAAATCCGTTTGATTTTCATTGGGAGCATTCTTCACGATCAAGAAGTGGATTTTTCTCCATCTTGGAGGTAAGGAAGGAAGCTTAATAGAATGGATGCCCTTTTGTTTTCCTACCTTTGTTCGTTGTAGGTGAGCGGAATAAATGTGCTCTCATTTCTTGAAAGACCTCAGAAATTCATCTTCAGAAACATGCGATCTTTTCTCTCTCCTTGTCACGGACATGCATTTGTCATCGCCATGTTTATCTTTATAACCTAGTTTCATATCCTATTGTGCACTCATATCACTTTCTCTACTCACTCATAGCCAAAATGTAATATATTTTGCTCTGTTTCTCTTTCAGTTTAGCGTCTGAAGTGTTCTAAACTTACAAATGCATCTTATTTTTGCCTAAACATCGCAATTTTTGTGTTTAGAAACTGAAGCGACCTCTAGGAACAGTATAACCTCATGTTTCTGAACTAAGTAAAAAAAAGAAGAATGTTAGTTGATAGTGTGGTATATTTTTCAAGAGTTTGGGTTAACCTCTAACCTCAAAATTTCTGTTTAATGACAGTTCAAAATACTTTAATTTATTTTTAATGCACTTGTGAAAGAAAAAGCTACAAAATAATAACACTAATATTACTTATTATAATTATTATGAACAAAAACAGACTTGTATATTAAATTTAGATTTCTTACATTATTTCAGTCATTCAATCAAAATGGGGTAAGTGAAAATGTGATGTAATAATTCATGAAGAATTGAGTTAAGGCCGGTTTGGTATGTGGTTAAAGTAGCTTAGCGCCGTCTGTCCTTTGTTCTTCGCCGCACAAATGGCAGCAGAAATCAGGAACTTTTACGCACATTTGTACCTAACCTGTTATAAACTTCAAGGATTCGCAGAATGATCGAGAAGAAGATAAAGGTTTCCTTGTTTTGTTTTTTACCCTCACAGATGATGCAGTTGATCGTTCTTTCTCCGTGGAGTTTTTAATAAAACGTACCCGAACAATACAACACAGAGATTCAGCGTAAGGGAGTTGTGTTTTTTGTCAGTAATTTTATAAAGGGAAAAGTTGTGAACAAAATTTTAACGGGGCGTGTTTCAGAAGTTTTGTTAACAAACAGGGAGCGTGTTGGGGAAGAAAGAAACGAATCTAACACACACACAAACACACACACACATACACACACACACACTCACACACACACGCACACACACACAGCCTCCACCCGCTTGTTATTTTTAACGATACAAACAATTCCTTGCACACATGCTACTGACTCTCAACTTCCTTTACATTCACACGGCTTTCTCTACTCACTCTTGTACTACTAACCATTGTTACAAACTCTTATTCCTATATTTTCGTCTTACTTGAGATAAACATTTCTTTGAACGATAGTCACTACATAAGTATTGAATTCTCTTTGTATGACCAAGACAAAAGAATAATAACCTTCTTTTAAATTGCAAAATTCACAAAATTAACAAGAAATAGCTCGGAAATGGTTCACTCCAGAATTTCATACAAACTGATTTTGAACGTGAAAATCTTTTACGTATTCTTTATAAAAATTGGAAATCTTGAAGTAATAATGATAGATTTTTAAAAGTTGTTCCATAGGTGTAATGTAATGGAGCCAGGTACAGCCTTATATTGGTCTAATAGTTTAGAAATTATGATCACATTGGTTCATTATTTTTTAAGTTTCTAAAAAGTCTCTCAGCACAGATAATTTCAAATGTGGGTCTAATACTTTAAATCAAGGGTTTCTTTGTTCGATTTTTTTTCGGGATTGAAGCTCCAAAAATGTTTCAAATTATAAATTTGTTGGTCTAATGCTTAGACACATCGAAAAAAAACTCTTACAATTTTTATTTGTTATATCTCTGTGGAACAAATTTCATTTGCGGAAAAAAATCAGTAGTGAAAAAAACATTTTAAACAAGCAGTTAGGTATTTAAAATGACGTGTGGAGGGAAAATATGCCGTTTTCGCATTCACAAGTGTTTCAATTCTTTTATATAGATTAATTCTTGTACACATAGTTATAATTTTTACAGATATTTTTCTTTCTCCAATTATTAATTCCATATCTTCCAGTCCTCTTATTCTCATTGCTGTCACAAGGTCTTCCTTTTCTTCTTCTTTTTTTTTCAGGTGGAGTCAATTCTAAAATCTTTCTCAGAATCCTATATTCACTCATTTATTTACATTTTGTCTAAAAGCAACACAATCTATTATTAATCTGTGTTGTGAAGTATCTGATATATCTGACATCTTGTATATTTATGTTGATTAAATCCATTTGTAATTTTTAATGAGCACTTCTTATTTAAATATATTGGTTTTTCTCCATTCTGGTTTAGGTGGCAGCATAGTAATTTCTCTTGAGTTGTCAGTTTCGTTTATTACATTTTATTTTATAGAGATAATATAAAATAGGATATATATAGACCTGAAATTTCTTATAAATCCAGATAAAACAACCTATTACATATATATAATGTTCCTAAGAACACATTAAACTTAAATATCAACCGAATTTTCGTTTTTATGCTTTTCTAAAAATGTTTCTTTTTTAGGTTAAGGGGGACTCAAAACATGTATTTCTAATGGAATGTCTATACTGAAGTTTGGTGCGGAGTAGAATGTTTTTAGTGTAAGTACGTAATAGAGAAGATAATTTGGAGCACGTGGCGCCTGAAGAGCAGTACAACGGTTTAACGCGAGTGTCGTGCAGGCTGCAGAAACAGCAGGGGCCCTCATTTAACAGCACAAGGGTGTGGAAGGAATGAGAAATGAGGGAGAAGTGATACCTACCTACCGTAAAAAGAACAATAATCCGGGATTAAAACAGGGGAAGAGAAAGGAGAAGATAATTTGTTTCCTGTTTTGTCTTCCACTTCATTCAGCCGGATTTAGGTCCGTGATTAGTAAAGAAGCTTGTCGCACTCCGGGCGAAAACCCGGAGCACTTTAACCTAATCACCTATCACCAGCTGCTAACACAGACCCATCCATTACAGAAATATCACTAAAATATAGAAAACAATATAACGTATAAAATTGAGATGTTTGTGCCCATGTATCTGACTTTAAAACCCTTTTTGTTTAAGGGGACACTCTCATACCAAAAATGCCATTTTTTTCTGAAAACGTTTTTTTGAAGAAATAACTTCAACATATCCAGAATATGGCCATTAAATATCATGTCTCAAATCCACCTGTAAATCGGTGTGTTTCAATCTTATTTACACTCTTACAATACTTCCAGTAAGCGTGTTCCAAAACTTCAAATAGCTTTTTGCTTTAGGTTAAACTTTTTTGCAGTAAATATTAATGGATAAAGTTGAAATTTTCAGGATATGTAGAATATAACCAGTTAAACAAAACTGTGCATTGGTTTGTTGATCACACTCAGACATAAAAGTATATGCTTTTTTCTTCATAATAATTAGTAATACTTCTTTTTATTCTACTCTAAATAGAAAACATTTCATATTTATAATAAATATTAATATTTTGGAATACTAATGCAAAGGTTTATTCCATACGCATAGAAATACTAGTCTACCAAATTTCAGGCCTCTAATTTAATTCTAAACTGCAAAAAGTATACATTTTATTACTGTGCAATTCTTTCCAAAACATAAACAATTTTTAGTAGAGCAGTGAAACTTATACCAACAGTATATCATGACAGATGCAACTTAGTATAAAAATTGCATTAAAATTGGTTAATAACTTGGTGTTTATTTTCATCATTTTTTCGTGCTTATTTGCTCACTTGTGCTTGGAAATCCGGGGTTTATTGATCATATTTTATTCAGTATCAGTACAAAAGTTTGAAGGTAGATGTGTGTTTGTTTCTGTTACAGGTGAGTAGTGGTATCCGTAGCGAGCATGCTGGTACCCTCAGATCAGATCGTGTGGTTCGCTGGCTCGCCACAAGCAGGTATGTAGCGAGTCTGCTCTTCAAACTGACACAGATATATGTGAAATCCACTATATGTCCAGAAACACTAAACAAATATTTGTTGCCATATTAAGACAAGTTCTACAGGCCAAACAAGAACACAAAATTATTATTTTTAAACAAATGGACCTGTGAAACTGGTTGAAATAATCCAAATATTAAGTAGTTTGCTTTTTGCTACCCGGTCTTTGAAACACACCTGTAATGCCCGTTCCTAAATCCAGAAATCTAATGTGTTGCACTCACATGACTTTCTCTACTCTTGTACTAACCATTCTTACAAACTCTTATTCCTATATCTTCTTCATGTTAGTTGAGATCAACATTTGTACAAATTATCTTATTGCTTATTTTCTTCAAAACATATCAAAGTTAAATACTTCCTTTAGTTTTTAACCGACACACACACACACACACACACACACACACACACACACACACACGAACCTTTTCCTAACAATGTTTTTCTTTGGATTCAGGGGACCTCAAAACATAATCTGGACATCGAATTTTTTATTGGAATACAATAGTTGCTCTACTTACCGGTAGAGAAAGTAAATATCTAAAGTTTCTACAGTTGTAATGTTTTTTGTCTAGTGTTAGTTAACATAGTGTTAATGTTAGGTAACATTGTGTTAAGGTTGATGAGCAAATGCTCCAAATAGAGGATTCTAGGCGCCCTAATGCACTGAGGGGAAGCAAATAAAGCAAGATTGCGTTGTGTGCCTGTGTTTAATAACACAAACGTGAGTATGCGGGTAGTTTCCCTTTCATTTTGGGCAGTTGATATCGTCATCACAGAGAGCATGCGCAGAAACACGCGCGCGGCGTATTCCTGAAACTAGAAATAAATTTAGATCGCATTCCTCTACCTGCCTGCCCCCGTAAGCCTTTGAAGTTACATTCCATTGTGCAAACAAAAGTGTACCACCCCCCCACCTCCCCCCCGCCGCCCCAAAGTATGCTTTTGATGCACGCGTCCGGACTTCTGAAGCTAATACTCAGTAATACTGAGGAGGAGAAGCTAAAGTATGTGTAGCTTTTAGCTGAATATCTCCCACTGCCTGGGGAGCCATGGTTCCGGGTTCGACCCCCACAACCACAACACTCAAATATCAGTCTCTTATTCTGCTACAATGCTTCAGTGTCGGAACATCACGCGATAGCACATATTTCACCTAGTAACAAAGAAACACAAGACTATTGGACAAGTACAACCTAAGTCTAAATGTTGTAGTGATAAATCATCAAACTACGGACAACGTCGTGTATTTCACCTAGTAACAAAGAAACAAGACTATTGGGCAAGTACAACCTAAGTCTAAATGTTGTAGTGATAAATCATCAAACTACGGACAACGTCGTGTATTTCACCTAGTAACAAAGAAACACAAGACTATTGGACAAGTACAACCTAAGTCTAAATGTTGTAGTGATAAATCATCAAACCACGGACAAGGTCGGGTATTTCACCTAGTAACAAAGAAACACAAGACTATTGGACAAGTACAACCTAAGTCTAAATGTTGTAGTGATAAATCATCAAACCACGGACAACGTCGGGTATTTCACCTAGTAACAAAGAAACACAAGACTATTGGACAAGTACAACCTAAGTCTAAATGTTGTAGTGATAAATCATCAAACCACGGACAACGTCGGGTATTTCACCTAGTAACAAAGAAACACAAGACTATTGGACAAGTACAACCTAAGTCTAAATGTTGTAGTGATAAATCATCAAACCACGGACAACGTCGGGTATTTCACCTAGTAACAAAGAAACACAAGACTATTGGACAAGTACAACCTAAGTGTAAATGTTGTAGTGATAAATCATCAAACCACGGACAACGTCGGGTATTTCACCTAGTAACAAAGAAACACAAGACTATTGGACAAGTACAACCTAAGTCTAAATGTTGTAGTGATAAATCATCAAACCACGGACAACGTCGGGTATTTCACCTAGTAACAAAGAAACACAAGACTATTGGGCAAGTACAACCTAAGTCTAAATGTTGTAGTGATAAAACATCAAACTACGGACAACGTCGTGTATTTCACCTAGTAACAAAGAAACACAAGACTATTGGACAAGTACAACGTAAGTCTAAATGTTGTAGTGATAAATCATCAAACCACGGACAACGTCGGGTATTTCACCTAGTAACAAAGAAACACAAGACTATTGGACAAGTACAACCTAAGTCTAAATGTTGTAGTGATAAATCATCAAACCACGGACAACGTCGGGTATTTCACCTAGTAACAAAGAAACACAAGACTATTGGACAAGTACAACCTAAGTCTAAATGTTGTAGTGATAAATCATCAAACCACGGACAACGTCGGGTATTTCACCTAGTAACAAAGAAACACAAGACTATTGGACAAGTACAACCTAAGTCTAAATGTTGTAGTGATAAATCATCAAACCACGGACAACGTCGGGTATTTCACCTAGTAACAAAGAAACACAAGACTATTGGACAAGTACAACCTAAGTCTAAATGTTGTAGTGATAAATCATCAAACCACGGACAACGTCGGGTATTTCACCTAGTAACAAAGAAACACAAGACTATTGGACAAGTACAACCTAAGTCTAAATGTTGTAGTGATAAATCATCAAACCACGGACAACGTCGGGTATTTCACCTAGTAACAAAGAAACACAAGACTATTGGACAAGTACAACCTAAGTCTAAATGTTGTAGTGATAAATCATCAAACCACGGACAAGGTCGGGTATTTCACCTAGTAACAAAGAAGCACAGGACTATTGGAGAA
Source organism: Tenodera sinensis (assembly GCA_030765045.1). NCBI lineage: Eukaryota > Metazoa > Arthropoda > Insecta > Mantodea > Mantidae > Tenodera > Tenodera sinensis. The sequence goes on along the minus strand of CM060961.1, from coordinate 4,308,845 downwards.
GTACAACCTAAGTGTAAATGTTGTAGTGATAAATCATCAAACCACGGACAAGGTCGGGTATTTCACCTAGTAACAAAGAAGCACAGGACTATTGGACAAGTACAACCTAAGTGTAAATGTTGTAGTGATAAATCATCAAACCACGGACAACGTCGGGTATTTCACCTAGTAACAAAGAAACACAAGGCTATTGGACAAGTACAACCTAAGTGTAAATGTTGTAGTGATAAATCATCAAACCACGGACAACGTCGGGTATTTCACCTAGTAACAAAGAAACACAAGGCTATTGGACAAGTACAACCTAAGTGTAAATGTTGTAGTGATAAATCATCAAACCACGGACAACGTCGGGTATTTCACCTAGTAACAAAGAAACACAAGGCTATTGGACAAGTACAACCTAAGTCTATATGTTGAAGTGATAAATCATCAAACCACGGACAACGTCGGGTATTTCACCTAGTAACAAAGAAACACAAGGCTATTGGACAAGTACAACCTAAGTCTATATGTTGTAGTGATAAATCATCAAACCACGGACAACGTCGGGTATTTCACCTAGTAACAAAGAAACACAAGGCTATTGGACAAGTACAATCTAAGTCTATATGTTGTAGTGATAAATCATCAAACCACGGACAACGTCGGGTATTTCACCTAGTAACAAAGAAACACAAGGCTATTGGACAAGTACAACCTAAGTCTAAATGTTGTAGTGATAAATCATCAAAGCACGGACAAGGCCGGGCATTTCACCTAGTAACAAAGAAACACAAGACTATTGGACAAGTACAGCCTAAGTCTAAATGTTGTAGTGATAAATCATCAAAGCACGGACAAGGTCGGGTATTTCGCCTAGTAACAAAGAAACACAAGGCTATTGGACAAGTACAACCTAAGTCTAAATGTTGTAGTGATAAATCATCAAAGCACGGACAAGGTCGGGTATTTCACCTAGTAACAAAGAAACACAAGACTATTGGACAAGTACAACCTAAGTCTAAATGTTGTAGTGATAAATCATCAAAGCACGGACAAGGTCGGGTATTTCACCTAGTAACAAAGAAACACAAGACTATTGGACAAGTACAACCTAAGTCTAAATGTTGTAGTGATAAATCAACAAACCACGGACAAGGCCGGGCATTTCACCTAGTAACAAAGAAACACAAGACTATTGGACAAGTACAACCTAAGTCTAAATGTTGTAGTGATAAATCAACAAACCACGGACAAGGCCGGGCATTTCACCTAGTAACAAAGAAACACAAGACTATTGGACAAGTACAACCTAAGTCTAAATGTTGTAGTGATAAATCAACAAACCACGGACAAGGCCGGGCATTTCACCTAGTAACAAGGAACCCAGAACAGTGACTAATGCTGTCTATGTGGGCTTCAGCCTCGAGCAGAAGTCCCAGTAATACAGTAGAGGAATGCTTCTGTATGTAAACTTGGCTCAGAACGTTCCTGAACGGAAGGGGTGGTGTTTTGGAAGAACAAGGCTTCCGTTTATGTCCACTTTTTAAAATTCTGAAATGTTTTCCTTATCTGCCTCGCCTTTTCTGCCACATTTGCATTCTTGTTAGTGCAATTACGTCTTTCGTGTACTGACGCAGTTAGAACCAATTTGAAACTGACTTGTGGATATCTCACCAGATTATCATATGCATAATTTTTGGGGTTCTGCGCGCAACCTGTTAACGTCTAGGGGAGGGGTGGGGCGGGGCGGGGAGGGGAGAGTGATGTATTTCTCGGTACGAATGTACCAAAAAACTTGCAAGTGGCATGCGTTTCTCTCTCTCTCTCTCGCTATCGCTGAGCGATATGAAAATACCTGGAATGTAAAGTGAAATTTTAAAGAGCTCTTATTGCTGCAAATCGCAGGCCGTAATTTACCGAAGAGACTGCTCAAGGTGCAAGAGTCAACAAGGCGGCTTGTATAATATATTACAGTCACATGAGTTTCTCTTCCCGCTTTTCAACAAATTATTTATAAAAAGGGATACAGTTCTAACTTTTGTTGTGAAGTTAGTAAATGAAATAAATATTTTATGTCCAGTAATTATGAAGGGTTGGTAAGAGGGTGTGCTTTAAGGAAGTGCCTACTGATGGTTGTTCAGGTCCGATGGAGAGAAGGAAGCAAGGCGATTTGTGTGTGTGTGTGTGTGTGTGTGTGTGTGTGTGTGTGTGTATGTGTGTGTGTGTGTGTGTGTGTGTCGTTATTTTATTGGATTCCGCCCGCAGCGTGCAAATGAGTAGACCAAAATTCCTCACATAGTATTCCAGGAATGCACCTGTTGTAATATGTTTGTCCTGTAATGAACACCGCTGTTTACTCACCGGCCCACTAACTGCGTGTAAACCACATAAAAAACACATGTAATCATTTCCTGATATGTGTTTTGGAACCCCCTGAATACAAAAAAAAAGCATTTTTAGAAGAAGGTCCGCGTGTCTACCAGTCTGTGGACATGTCTCAGAAACCAAAGTTGGTACTTATCTTTAGTGTCTTTCAAGGATGCGACACGAAGATCTTGAAGAAAATGGCCCCACCCTAAACTACCTTTTACATGGAAAATTTTTCGAAAAATTTAATTTTCTTGAAAATGGCTCTAACAATTTTGATGAAAATGTCACACGTTTGAGATATTTTTATGACAAATGAAATGTATATCTTGAATTTTTTGGTTATAGCCCCTGTAGTCGTATTTACTCTGGACGAATTTTGCATAACTGGTAAACCGTTACAGATAGACCAAATCTTACTGTATAAAAAATGTAGATCTTGCTAAAATACACACTTTATGTCTCAATAAATTTTCTTGTAGGGTGAACCATTTCGGAGATATTCCTTACTATGTGTGTGAGTTTCGGAAAACTTAGAACTTTCGTGAAATGCAACACCGTTGTTGATTTTTTTATATGTTAAGTGTGCAAAGAGAACGGAATCTCAAAGCTTTAAAACATTTGACTATCGCACTACAAGGAAATAAGCAATAAGATAATTTGTACAAATGTTTATCTCAACTAGCACGAAGAAGATATAGGAATAAGAGTTTGTAAGAATGGTTAGTACAAGAGTAGAGAAAGTCATGTGAGTGTAAGACTAGATTTTTTTAATGTTATTCACAGACACAGTTTGAAGGAGTGACTGAAGAATAAAATTACATCTTATTACCTTTTTCTTTCCGTTGGTTTGAAAATGAGAAAGTCTGACATGCCGAAGTATATAGTCCCAAACTATAGTCTCTGGAGTCGACCTCCCCAAACATTTATATGGTCTTTGGTTATGCTTGGACCGTCTTCGGGCACCCAGTGTTCCAAACCCTCATAAATATAATGATAGCTATAAATGGAAAAACAGTGCAGCGCTTTTAAGAGAAACATAAAAATACAGGAAAAGACCTCGTAAAAAGCAAGCTAAGTTATAAAGAGTTCTTTGTTTCTCTATTGTTGTTTAAGTCTGTGCCGATACTCCGACACAAAAAACGCTAATAAGCGAATTTTATGCCTCAGGGTGAAACACCTGCATAACGGAATCTGTGTGTGCACTTTATCTGTTTGGGATGGTAGTTGCAGATAATGCAGAAACCTGCAACATCACCTTCTGACGTATACTTGTGCATGATGGTATTTATGATAAACTCTTGTCTTCTCTTCTCTTGAGGAATTCTTCCTCTTGTAAGCGAGGCCCTGTAACGAGCATCATTAAAATGCTCCGAGTCATAATGCGGGGTAAAGAACGCGTCTAATTAACAAGGGAGGGGGCGAACACGTAGGGGTAGTATTTCCATTAAAAAGGTTAGGTACCTGAGACATGCTCCCTCTTAACGCACGATCAGTTAACCAGATAAAAGGCAGTGATAAAAAAAAAAGTAGTGCATAGTCATGTTTATAACCCTCTTTATAGGAGAGATTTCCCGACAGAATGCGCTAGGCACGCACACATAATGTACTGGTTGTAAAAACGCAACCACTTCACATAAAACCAAGGAGTATCTATGTATGTATGTATAGGAACAAGGTCTCCTGGAGAAGCCTTCTGATTAAACTCTATGGCACAACAAGCAACACTTACTTAACCCACTAATCAGGCTTTACAGGTAAAACAGTTTAGTTTTTACTTTCTCTACTGGTAAGTATGGGGAATATTGTTCCACACAAAAATTCGATGTCGAGATTTCACCGGAAATATGTTTTGAGGCCCCCTGAATCCAAAAAAAAGCATTTTTAGAAAAAGGTCCGTGTGTGTGTGTGTGTGTCAGTCTGTCAGTCTGTGGACAGCATAACTCAAAAACAATAGTCGGTTAAAAACCAAAGTTGCTATTTAAGTTAAATGTCTTTCAAGGATGCAACACGAAGATTTTGAAGAAAATAGCCCCACCCTAAACTACCATTTACATGGAACATTTTTCGAAAAATTTTATTTTCTTGAAAATGGCTCTAACGATTTTATAAAAATGTCATATGTTTGAGATATTTTTATGACAAATGAAATGTTTATCTTGAATTTTCTGGCTCTAGCCCCTGTAGTCGTATTTACTCTGGACGACTTTTGCATAAGTGGTAAACCGTTAGAGATAGACCAAATCATACTATACAAAAAATGTAGATCTTGCTAAAATACACAATTTACGTCCCAATAAATTTTCTTGTAGGGTGAACCATTTCGGAGATATTCCTTGTTATGTGTGTGAGTTTCGGAAAACTTAGAACTTTAGCGAAATGCAACAACGTTGTTCATTTTTTTATATGTTAATCGTGCAAAGGGAACCGAATCTCAAAGGTAAAAAAAAAATTTGACTGTCGCACAAAGCCTACTGTATTCCAATATTCCCCTTGTACCTACAAGGAAATAAGCAGTAAGATAATTTGTACGGATGTTTATCTTAACTAACACGAAGAAGATATAGAAATAAGAGTTTGTTAGAATGGTTAGTACAAGAGTAGAGAAAGTCATGTGAGTGCAATACATCAGATTTTTTAACTACAGTTTGTCACAAAATTCAAGATATACTAAATATATACATTCGAGGAATCGAACCTGGGTCTATGGAGAAGCCATCAAGCACGTAAGAGCGTATTGTGGAGTTAGATTCAAACAGTCCAGTCGATAAATAACCATAGAGTTGACATTGAAAATCTATGGTCTATAGGTCGAATAACGCGGAAGTAGTTTACGCCATGAAAAACCAAATCCTTTCAATGACAAGGCCCTTTGAATTTACTGCAGTACGGTGCGGCGCGGCGCGGCATGATCTCAAAGGAAGCCGGGCGGGTTGCCGGGCTGCCGGGGGTATATTACCTACGTCACACAGCTAATAAAAGTGATTTAAGTTTGCTACTCGACCGGCCGACCGACCGACCGACTACGGAAATTAATTGGTGAAATTTCCTAATTTGGAGTTGGCGGTTTTAATGGATCGTGTGATGAACGAGCTAGGCGCAGTGACTTGAACACCTGCATCATAAAAACAGATCTGAACGACACTTTGAATATCGGGCCGGATTGTAGTGTTTGATTCATAACGTGACACAAATCGCTGAATGGAATCACGTCACATCACATGACCTTCTCTACTCACCACTGTACTAACCATTCTTACAAACTCTTATTCCTATATCTTCTTCGTGTTAGTTGAGATAAACATTTGTACAAATTATCTTATTGCTTATTTCCTTGTAGGTACAAGGGGAATATGGGAATACAGTAAACTGTGTGCGATACTCAAATCTTTTAATGGTTTGAGAACCCGCTTTCTTTGCAAGCTTAACATATAAAATACAATACTTGTACTTAGCAGTAGAAAAAGTAAAAATATGAACATTTACATGTTGTGTGTTTGTGAAATGGTTTAGTATATTTGCTAACTCAGGATGATATTATCATCAGATCTTGTAATGGTGAACTTCTTAGATAGATTCTAAGGTAAGAACAAATTAGAAACTAAAAACTTCACTTATCTTAGTAATGTTGCTATTCTTTCTGCTGACCCTACAATCTATAGATGGTGATTCGAAGTTCATAACACGGTTCCTGTTTTTTAAAATATTTTTTTTTCCCAAACCATTAAATCTATACGACTACTTAATTGTTTTAATAATTTAACTTCTGGATTAATTTCATGATTAAATAATGACCAAAAATGATCTGCTACAGCTGATTTATCAGTTTGTTTATGCTTAATATTTCTAAAATGTTCTTTTATTCTGGTTTCTAAATGACGTTTAGTTTTACCAATATAAACCTTATCACAATCTAAACAGCTAAATTGATAAATGCCAGATTTTTTATAATTTGGTAGTTTATCTTTTTTAGAAAAATTAAGTAAGTTTTGTACATTAAATTTATTTTGAGGGACCAAATTTATTCCATATTCTTTAAAAATCGTCGTAAATTTTTTATTGGCCCATGGATGGTGAGCAAACTTTTTTAAAAATAAAATTATCTTTTATTTTTTAAGGGTTGAAACTTCTTTAACAGCTTTTTGATACTTTTTATGTATAAAATCTGTATTAAAACCATTAATTACTGCAGTTATTTTATGTAATTATCCGTTTGAGTAGATTTTCTGTAAATACCAAATTTCAATTTATTGTTATGTCTTTTAATTTTTAAGGAATCCATTATTTTCAGTTTACAAAGTGACTTGTATGGCTTTATCTTGTAAATTTAAAAGTTTTAAAGCATTATCTATCTGTTTTTAGGGACAACAGCAAAAATGTCAGCCACATATCTATACCATATTTTAAAAATTAGAGGGAAGGATTTTGTAATTTGAGATAGATATTTGACATAGATCTGATTATTACATCTTTGCATAGCACAAGGGTAAGCTTAACTCATAATCAAATGTTTTACATTTTGCGTGTAAAATAATCAATTCTGAAAGAGTGAAGCTCTGGGGATGTCGGGGTTTTCCTTGGGTTGACTCTTATCTATGTATCAGTGTGTGGGACGTCCTGTATCTTTTGTCTTGATTTTTCAGGAAAACAAACGACCGCGTATTGCAATAAAATTTCTTCTCCCAAAACTATTACAGCTCACTTATCACCATGATGTGTGCGAGAATGGGTTTTCAGCAGCACGCCGAAAATGTTACATATTGTGCCCTGATATGAAATAGTTTTACCAACATGGTTTTATCCACGCTTGTCCTACACGTATTCAATAAATGATTTTATCAGTTTTGTCCATTGCACGGAGAACTTGAGCGTGCTTCCGTGATGAAACTTTGATTGATATAGCTACACACGAGTGATAAGAAATTCACAAATTAACTGGATATAATGCTAGATGTGTGTGAAAGACAAGATTTGAATAGGAAGAGGTAGAAATTGCGTGGAATGATTTAGTGCAGCGGTCTTTATATAATTTTAAAATAGAGTGCTAGTATCTGCGTACCTAGGGGAGGACGGATCAATAGCTATTTGACAGGTGAGAATTATGGCGAGCATATGTTCGCTTTCTCAGGCTGTCAACTAGGCACAAAAAAACCTTTATAATGCATTGATATCGCGCCAAGAGTCCAAGATAAATGCCCTTCTTTTAACATCAAATAATTTCTTTCTCTGCATAAATATACCCGAGCGAATCCTATATCTGCTTTATACTCTGATAAGCTTTTCTGATCTTTCCACCAGTCACTCATAGTAAAAAATGTGATATGTTGCACTCACATGACTTTCTCTACTCTTTTGCTAACCATTCTTACAAACTCTTATTCCTATATCTTCTTCGTGTTAGTTGAGATAAACATTTGTACAAATTATCTTATTGCTTATTTCCTTGTAGGAAAGCTTTGAGATTCCCTTCTCTTTGCACACGTAACATATAAAAAATGAACAACGACGTTCCATTTCAAGAAATTTTTGTTTTCCAAAACTGACACAAATAACAAAGAATATCTCCGAAATGGCTCACTCTACAATAAAATGTATTTGGACATAAAGTGTGTGTTTTATCGAGATCTACATTTTTTGTAGAGTATAATTTGGACTATCTCTAACGGTTTACCAGTTATGCAAAAGTCGTCCAGAGTAAATACGGTTACATAGTCTATAGCCAGAAAATTCAAGATATACATTTCATTTGTCATAAAAATATCTCAAACATATGACATTTTAATCAAAATAGTTAGAGCCATTTTCAAGAAAATAATTTTCGAAAAATTTTCCATGTAAAGGGTAGTTTAGGGTGGGGCTATTTTCTTCAAAATCTGTGTGTCACTTCCTTGAAGGACATTAAACTTAAATACCAACTTTGGTTTTTAACCGACTTTTCGTTTTTGAGTTATGCTGTCCACAGACACACACACACACACACACACACACACACACAGACACACACAGACACACACACACACACACATACAAGCCCGCATTGGGAGTGCTCCAGTTTCGATTAAAAAAAATAAAAATAATAATAATAATAATAATAATAATAATAATAATAATAATAATAATAATAATAATAATAATAATAATAATAATAATAATAATAATAATAATAATAATAATAATAATAATAATAATAATAATAATAATAATAATAATGTTGTCAAAGTGTGTAGGACCTATGTCCAAATAGACGATACTGGGTTATAAAATTTATGAGAAGTTAGCGTCATCAAAGAGCATAGACCGTTTATTTTGCCGATTATCGCTCTCTCAGAAATAAATCATTTTTTTAGAGGTGGGTATCTATCTGTTTGAAGTTTGTTGAAAGCCAAACCTTGTGTTAGTAAACAGAGACCAATCAATTGCCGTAACAAAATAAACATGATTGGCCACAGTAATTGGAAACCGTGTTTTAAAGGATCTGGCAGCGGCGGCAGGAGTCGAACCTGTGTGTGTGTGTGGGTGTGTGTGTGTGTGTGTGTGTGTGTGTTTGTGTGTGTGTGTGTGTGTGTGTGTGTGTGTGTGACCTTGTCGCGGCGCTTCGAGTCACGCAATTTAGCACGTGACGCCCGCTATGGTCACGATACGGCGACACGAATGTCTTATCGGCGTCTATTGACCACATAACAACTGGCGAGCGAATAAATGTCATTTTTGTAAGTCTCCTTCTTATGAGACCAAAAGATGCCTTTGTAACGAAATTACTGAGCTGGTCGTGATATCGTGGAGATGATCTTCCTTCGGTATTCGTTCCCACGATGTTTTCCACTGTGTGAGAGTAAACTACGCGCTTAAACTGATACATTTAATGTAGACCAGGGGTGTTCAACCTTGTCTCTTTGGAGAACCTTACGCAGTGAGCGGCTATACCCCACTCTACTTCTTTAGTCGGAGGAACAGGCAGTCGGTATCCAGTGACGGACACTAACAGGTGATTCCATAGCACCATTCTGGATGAGTTTTGTGTAAATGGTGAACAGTAAGGGATAGACAAAAGCAGATTGACTTGCCCTTCGTTCCTTCGTTCCGTTTGAAGATGTCTTTCTCTGGCCTAAACCGTTTCTTTTAAGATATGTATTGAGACACCCCTGGGGAAAGTATGGTTCCTTAGCCAAAATGTATGACTAATCAGTAATATAGTGGTAACAGGAATTTCTGCAGAGCCATGGTGATTTGCAGTGCTGAGGTGTGGAGTCTGCTGGTGTTGATATTCGTGGCGGTGATAATCTGGGGGGCATGTTACGCTCTGCTACCAGTGTTACGCTCCTTTTGCGTTTTGCTTACACCTACTACCTTTCCCTTTCCTTACTAGCGTATTCCGCAGGATCGTTACAGGGTACTACCAAGTAACACAACACACTACAGCATAGCATAACATTTATTATAGTGAAAGGTGTTAAATATTAACAAGCAATTAGTTAAAAAACAATAATTTTAACAATGGACTCCGTTACGTAGTAACTTAAAAATATTAAAATGAAACCACCAACTTGATAATGAACGCTATTAAATATTAACATGAAAATTCTAAAATGAAAACAAGAACCTTTCCTATATTTGGAATCAGTTAATTACAGAGAAAATACTAGCTGGAAATCTTGCGTACAGTCTGTGACAATATCCACTAACTAAACTACCGAGTTGCTCTCCGGTTTACTGATAAGGGGCCTCGTACAGAGCAATCCCCCTTTGTTAACTGTCCCTCTGGAGTTTTCCCACTCCTACAAAGTATTATTAACAAAACTGATACTCATCCCGATGTCGGCACTAGAAGATATAGGATGTACGGAGAACTTCCAGCCTGGAGTAGCCACGCCCTGGTCGACAGTGTACAACGGTGTCCTCAGCTTTCACCGCCATTCATCGAAGCCTCCTTGCACATAGGCGACGTCTCTAACCAGACTTAACTGGCTCAACCACCTCAGAAGTCCATACCGCTCCTTTGCCAAAGGGAACCACATGCACCAAGTCGTATTCCATGTAACTGGGAGAATGAAGTTTATGCGCCTATCTTCCATTCCCCACGACCAGTGGGTGCCGACTTGCACTGGTGCCCGGGTTCTACTTCCCCTTGTTGATGGCGGACGAACTCCTGGTCACATCTCACGGTAGACTCCAAAAAAACGCACACTAACTACGCAGTAGAAACCTCTAGACCACAGGCTTTTTTCTCTGGCGTCATCTGAAGCTGTTCCATCTCTTGCCGACCACCCTCTCTTTTTGGCTCTTCCAACTGCTGTTCGTGCCCCCCACTAATTAATCCGTTACACTCCCCCCCTTTAATCTATTGTGAAACAATAGCCTTGAAGAGGTGAACCCTTCATCCTACCCCGGAGAACATCTCAGTTTACAATTCCTATTCCTATTATTTCTTCAATTGAGACACATGCGCAAAGCTTGATTTTCCAGTCCCGCTCTCCGTCAATCGCACTGAGACTGGAGATGTGAATTCTTCTATAAGCCATGGGCCCTTATATCTCGGGGCGAGTTTAGCCGTGTACTTATTACTTGCCTTACTCTGGGGATGATTCTGTACGTACACTATATCGCCAACCTGAAAGTGAGGAGCTTGTCGTCCCGCATTATAGTACTTAGCCACTTTATCTCTAGCCTTCAATAAATTACGTCTGACCCGTTTCCAGGTCTCCCGAATCTCGGACTCGCTTACTTTATCCGGCAAAATGTCCTTAATCCCCCATAAATTAGATAGAGGACAGTTAGGCTGGAATTTAAACATTAACCTGAACGGGCTCTCGCCATGACTCTCGTGCCTAGCCACATTAAATGCAAATTGCAACCAGTACAAGTTCTGGTCCCACTTGGTGTGATCATCTGAGTGATAGGCAATCAACGCATTCTTCAGGTTTCTATTAACCCTTTCACTTTGTGACGCCTTAGGATAGTAGGGTACCATGAATACGTTACGAATGCCACTTCCCCAACAAAACGATTTAAACGCCCTTGACTTAAAACACGTGGCATTATCCGAAACGACTTCCTCCGGTACTCCGAAGACAGCAATTATGCCTTGCAATTCCTTAATCACATTATGGGTGTTCGCTTCACGAACTGCTCGTATCCAAACATATTTTGTAAACGCATCAACTATCACCAGCGCATGTTTATTTCCCATCTTGCTCCTCGGAAATGGTCCGATGTAATCGACAAACAATCTCTCCATTGGCCGTTCAGCTACCTTGGAGGCCAAATACCCCACTTGCTTACTCTTTACAGGCTTGCTCTGTTTACACCTACGACACTGAGCTACTCTCTGGGTTATCTCTTTATCCATTCCTTTCCATCTGAAATACTGTTTGATCCTAGCTCTGGTTTTAAACCCCCCTAAGTGCCCCCCACTAGGCGCTTCGTGAAAATAGGTAAACAGCTCTGGCACTAAGCTCTTTGGTACCAGAATCTTTGCGTCCTGCGTTCTATTTTTACAACACAATACTCCATCCTGTACGACATATTTTGGTACTCCTTCCCCCCCCTCAACCTGTTGCAATAGGGGCCCCAATTCACTATCGTTACGTTGATAGGTCCGGATATCTTCAAACAACGAGGGAAGATTTGATAATATTGTACATACTTTTCCTGAAACTTGTTCACAATTATCCACTGGCGTATCATACATCCTTGACAGAGCATCCGCTATTGAATTACTCGAACTTCTGACATGTTTTACTGTGAACTTAAAGCTAGATAATTTTAATGCCCATCTGGCAATTTTCCCTGCTTTCCTCGGTTTCGCTAAGACCCATGATATCGCCTGATTGTCTGTTTCTAATTGAAATTCGGTATGTTCCAGGTAAAATCGATATTTCTCCAACCCATATAACACCGCTAGGGCCTCCAATTCGTAAATTGAATATTTTCTCTCGGTCGCTGATAATCTTCGTGATGCATAAGCCACTGCTTTCCTCCCCTCGGCAGATTCTAATAGCAATACCGCCGAAATCGCTCCCGACGAGGCATCCGTTTGAAGCACAAATTTTTTTGAGAAGTCCGGTACTGCCAATATTGGAGGTGACATTAAACATTCCTTTAATTTAATAAACGCCTTTTCTTGCTCTATATCCCAATGAAACTTTACTCCTTTCTTACGTAATCTATTTAATGGTTCAGCCAAATCTGCATAAACGGGGATAAACTTCGAAAAATAATTAACCATTCCCAAAAATCTTGCTATATGCTTAACCGACCGTGGTCGCGGATATTCGCGAATCTTAAGTACTCTGTCAGGATCTACTCGTACTCCCTGTGACGAGATAATATGCCCCAAGAATCTCAATTCTGAAGTAGCGAACTTCACTTTTTGCGGATTAACTGTTAATCCAGCGTTACGTAATCTCGTAAACACCTCTCTTATATGGCAAAGATGTTCCTCAAAAGTACTCGAATAAATACAAAGATCATCTAAGTAATGATAAAGATAAGTAAATTTAATATCCCCAAAGATCTTATCTAGTAACTGTGTTAAGACCTGAGCTCCAACCGCCAAACCGAAAGGTAGTGAAGTAAATTCAAACAAATTATAATCTGTGGTGAAAGCTGTATACCGTCGAGAATTCTCATGTAAAGGGATCTGGTAATACGCACTGTTTAAATCCAAAGTTGTAAAATATCTTGCTCCTGCAAACCAATGAAATGAGTAATGAATATGGGGTAATGGGGTTGAATCAATCCGCAGTTTCTGGTTCAACTGTCTATAATCTACTACTAACCGCACGTCATTATTTGCCTTTGGTACTACGAACACCGGACTTGAATAATTTGACTGGGAGTGTACTATCACTCCAGTTTCTAACATTTCGTTTACTTTCTTTCTTAATAAATTTAGCCGATTTGGGGGTAGCCGATAAGGCGATAATCGTACCGGTGTTTGATCTTGTAACTGAATTTCATATTGCATAAGGTTCGTTCGTCCCAGGCGTTTCGTTAATACATCGGTAAACTCATCCAAAAGTGGTTGTAATTTACTCTGTTGTTGCGATGATAAATATCCCAGATCAATTTCCCTGTTTAACCGTTCTTCTTCCACATTAGAAATAACTGTACCCCCTGGACTCTGTTTTAACCAAGTTTGTAATGGAATATAAGTACTTGGCTGAAAACGGAAATAAGCTTTTGCTCTCGCTAAATCCACTACCATTTGTGTATGTCTAACAAAATCCGCTCCTAAGATCAGTGGTACAAATAATTCCTCTATGACATAAACTTTATAGTTCCAACGAAACTCCCCAATTTTCAATGGAATTACTAAGGATCCAATAATCTTCAACGGGCTGCTATCTACCGTAATGAATTGTGTTTCCTCAACCATTAGATCTCTACGCTTATCCTTAATATACTGTGCATTAACTAATGTTACCACACTACCCGTGTCAATCAACGCGAATGAGGGAATCCTATTTACCTCTATCTTCATAAAAGGCAATTCTTTATGCACTAAACCCTGTATTGCATTTATTCCGTGAACCAGCCTGTCCCTTAATTGTCAGGAATTCCTCCCGAAAGACGAGTTTTGAAATATCTGCTCTCCCTTAAGCCGTTTAACGTCACAATCTTTTACCATATGACCTGGCTTATTACAGTAATAACACACGAACACTTGTTTACTCTCTTGTTTCGTTAGTTCGGTATTCGATAGTGGCTGCCCCATTTGAATCTGAGACCCGCACGTATTTAAACTTGGCAATTGTGTACATTTCAAAGCTACCTCCTCCAACTCTTTAAAGGTCGTGGGCTTTGATTTACTCAAAAATAATGACCGGAGTTCGATATGAACTGTATTCTGTAATATATTACTCACAATCTCTTCTTCTGAAAGTACTACTTTTAGTGCCAAGGCTACCAACTTCTGCTGATTAATATAATCTAAAATACTTTCCGAAGTCCGTTGTAGCCTAAAAAAATGTCGATATAGGAGCTCATGAATTTGTGCTGATGACAGAAACATATGTAACACCTTACTATGAAAACTATCTAACGAGCCCTCTTCTGCAATTATTTGTAACAACACCGACTGTAAATTCAAGCCTACAAAAGGTTGTAACATCTGTAACACAGTCACTTGTGGTGTTCGGAAAGCTTCAGCTTGCATTTTAGCTTTCACCAAACAAATGAGAAAATCCAATATGTCGTCTGGTGATTTTACCTCAAATATTTTTAATGACGCTAAGAACGCTTGCCATGGATTCGGTACAACAAGTTTCGCGAATTTAACTTGAAGTAGCTCTGGATTGATATTCTCAGTATTTCCTGAACCAGTTGCTCCTTTATTTTCAATTCCGGTGGCATCTAATTGTGTTGCTAATGACGACAAGCGCCTCCCCAACTTATGAAGCTGTTCATTATTTTCTCCTTCTAACAATCGTGCATTTTCCTTTATCCTAAAACTCCAATACTTTAACCTTCCAACTATTCTTCGTTTCTGACTCGGTGTGATTTCCGATAACCTAAGTTCTTTTAACATTTCATCAAATAAATTAACATTCGCCTCACAAAGTCCGATTTCCTGTACCGGATCAAAACTCGCTCCGAGATTAATTGGGCTTGGTTGGCTTAATGCTTCTCGTAAACTTCTGGCCAATTCAACTACTGTACTTTTTGAATCATATTTTATCTGTCTTATTTTCAGTTCTCTTTCCAACTCCGTACGATGGAGGAATTCGGGCTGAAATACAATTTCCATTATGACACTGACAATATAATTGACCTGAAACACTATTTTGTGTACTTTGTAGTATCCTGTTAAATGTTCCCACCGACACTAAAACGTGTATGTAGGACAAAATGGCTCTGCTACCAGTGTTACGCTCCTTTTGCGTTTTGCTTACACCTACTACCTTTCCCTTTCCTTACTAGCGTATTCCGCAGGATCGTTACAGGGTACTACCAAGTAACACAACACACTACAGCATAGCATAACATTTATTATAGTGAAAGGTGTTAAATATTAACAAGCAATTAGTTAAAAAACAATAATTTTAACAATGGACTCCGTTACGTAGTAACTTAAAAATATTAAAATGAAACCACCAACTTGATAATGAACGCTATTAAATATTAACATGAAAATTCTAAAATGAAAACAAGAACCTTTCCTATATTTGGAATCAGTTAATTACAGAGAAAATACTAGCTGGAAATCTTGCGTACAGTCTGTGACAATATCCACTAACTAAACTACCGAGTTGCTCTCCGGTTTACTGATAAGGGGCCTCGTACAGAGCAATCCCCCTTTGTTAACTGTCCCTCTGGAGTTTTCCCACTCCTACAAAGTATTATTAACAAAACTGATACTCATCCCGATGTCGGCACTCGAAGATATAGGATGTACGGAGAACTTCCAGCCTGGAGTAGCCACGCCCTGGTCGACAGTGTACAACGGTGTCCTCAGCTTTCACCGCCATTCATCGAAGCCTCCTTGCACATAGGCGACGTCTCTAACCAGACTTAACTGGCTCAACCACCTCAGAAGTCCATACCGCTCCTTTGCCAAAGGGAACCACATGCACCAAGTCGTATTCCATGTAACTGGGAGAATGAAGTTTATGCGCCTATCTTGCATTCCCCACGACCAGTGGGTGCCGACTTGCACTGGTGCCCGGGTTCTACTTCCCCTTGTTGATGGCGGACGAACTCCTGGTCACATCTCACGGTAGACTCCAAAAAAAAAACGCACACTAACTACGCAGTAGAAACCTCTAGACCACAGGCTTTTTTCTCTGGCGTCATCTCAAGCTGTTCCATCTCTTGCCGACCACCCTCTCTTTTTGGCTCTTCCAACTGCTGTTCGTGCCCCCCACTAATTAATCCGTTACAGGCAGAGGATGGTTGCTGTGAGGGCCGCAGGTGCCCTGCAGCTCACTGAGAGCGAGGATTCCTTGGGCACGCCGCCTGACCCATGAAGTGACCGGTGGAATTGGTTCACAGCGAGGTGATGGTACTAGTGCAGCTGGTACCACTGTCCAAGATCAGGAAGCACCACGGGGGTCCGCACTTGACCCAGAATTCCAGGCGGTGATGACGCGAAAACCAGCAGCATCGGGCGGCGTTAAGCAGGAAAGCATCGGGTGTACTCCGTGCACATTGAACAATAACTCAGTAGCTACGTGAAGTTTGGTTGCGTCAGAGGGTGATTCAGCTGACTGTGAGGCAGGGAGCCAAGAGCAAGATCAGGCCGTATCGGTTAACCCGGACATGGTTGAATGGAAAATTGGAGGGCGGGTTTTGTCCTAACATGGAGTAAAGGTTAGACCGCGGTCAAGTCGCGCTCCGAGGTATTTGACGGAGTTAACATGGGATTCTTCTCTGCCTCAGTCCCAGAGCAGTTGGGTATAGAAAGAGGGGTATCTCTGAAAGTTGAGAAGGCATTCTCTATGACCTAGCATGCGAGTCTCCTACCTAAACTCATCCATCTGGAGCTACCCACACACTCATAGCTGAAACACAGAACTTTTGGGGTCTCAGTTGCGGGAAACAAATCTACACGCAGGCCAATTCGGGGTGGGGCCCCGAAGGTTCTGTACTGTCCCCCAGGCTATTCAGCGTCTACGTGGCCGTTTGTCCATAGCCCAGTATGCTGACGTGCTGCTGTATTCTACAAACACCCTCGCAGAACCTTCCTCCCATTCTCCAAGAATGGTTCACGCGTTGGCGATTGCCATGAACCGAGAGAAAAGCCACGCCATATTTTTCACCAAACGCCGATTTCCCGCCAACTTCCCCAGATTCACATAGTTAAAAGAAAGATAGAATGTGTTGATATCATCTACCTGGGAGTGAAGCTAGATATTTTTCGGGAACACATCCACGACTTGTCGCATCGGGCCAGCTGGGCAACTGTCTCGCTGTATATGAGCTCTCATAATACCAGTCCTTCTTAGGCCTGCGAAATCAGGGGCATGGCCGCAGATTCCCATCTCCTGCGTCTGCAGAATAGAGGACTTCGGATAATCTATTCTGTATACCGCTTGTTCCCCTCGAGACTACTGCATCAGGCCTCGTCTCTTCCGTATGCGGAGGAAATTAGGTGCCGGGTTACAAAATTCTACGACCTATTACCACAACATCGGGTGTCCTGGTTAGATCTCCATATTTGGATTCACACACCAGCAGTGCCCAACGAAGGCAGCCGTTGAGGAGCATAAAATTGCTACCTCCCTTCTACCGAGAACCCTATCATCACCCGTCACCCTGCAAAACCCCACATCCCATCATAAAGCGGATAAGCCCTAAAAGGGCAGGTATACGATTGACACACCTCGGGCTGTTGTCAGCCTGCGAACAGAGGTATGGTATAGTTCCTGATCGACTCACCTTGTTTTGCTGTCTGAATTGTCGTCGGTGATGCGATACCAACCTCTGTTGAGCTTCAAGATTTGCTGGCACGACAGTAGGTGGCGTTAACAGCGAGAAGACTTCGCCCGCGCCTCCGATGATATCCATCGCAGCTGTGGACGAAAACTCTGGACCCAGTTACTCCAGCATACAACCCGGAAGTTCCTTCTAAAACGTTTCTGTGGCTATTTATATTTTCCCGTCTCAATACACCTGGTATTCCTCACTAAAGCGTACTGAGTTCACGAAAGGTGACCACGATTCTGAATTATAAAGGAGTTTCAAACTCAGAAATCTGATATGACTTTATCGTTCCTTCTCGAATTGTATACAAGCTTAAACTATAAGCATAATTTCTCACACGTTTATCACTGAATAATTCTTTATTCTGATTGTCCAAAAGGGGGTCATTTTAACGTCATGCCTGGCTATTCACATGCGACACGCCCTTTCAGGTTCCCTTACCACTCACAAGTACTTTCACCTTTCACACAAATGTCGCATTACATGCAAGCGGACAATAAATTTATTAACAAATCATAACACAACATCACATATTCATTACATTCCCAGTCGTCGCTTTTTGTCACCCACAGCTACAAGAAGTTTATTGTTGCAATGTTTCTACACCTGCCGCAGGAAAATAAATGTTTACTTCTTGACGTTAAACTGAAAAGTAACTTCCGCTATAGCACACGGTTCCATGTGTTGTACTCACATGACTTTCTCTACTCTTGCACTAACCATTCTTGTTTAGCGATAGTCAAATCGTTTAAAGCTTTGAGATTCCGTTCTTTCTGCGCAGCTATAAAAAAGTGAACCACGATCTTCCATTTGGCGAATGTTTTAAGTATTCCAAAAGTCATACAAATAACAAAGAATATTTCGTAAATGGTTCACTCTACAAAAATGTGTTTGTACTTACATGATGTATTTCAACGAAATCTGCATTTTTGTAAAGTAAAATTTGGTTTATCTCTTACTGTTTACCAGTTATGTAAAAGCCAGAGAGAGTAAACAGGACTACATAGACTATAGCCAAAAAATTGATTTGTCATACTGATATCGTATACATATAGCTTTTTAATCAAAATCGTTAGCGTCAGTCTCTTCCACTTTACTTTTCCAATCCCTAGTTTCAATTTTTTTAAATCCTCTGTGACATTATCTTCCATCTTATTTTTGACTATGCTTTTCTTCTTCTAGAAAACAACTTTGTATTCTCTCTCTTTCTCTCCTTTTATTTCAGTTTATCTCTCTCTTCATTCATCTCTCTTTTGCTCTCTTTTTCTCTTTTTCTCGCTTGTCCTCTTTCATTTTCCTCTCTATTTACTACTCTCCCTGTCCCTATCTCTCTTACACACGAGGTACTCATGTATTTCCAGTTTCATGTCGGTATTGGACGCACTTTCTCTAGGCAGGTAAGCAGTAAGGAATGTGTAATCGCTGTAAAAAGGGCCTTGCTTAGCCTAGCTCGGGGGTCAAAGGCACGAGGTCACGACATTTGATACAGGTAGAGGTCAATAGCTGCTTGTGGGGTCCGATCTGCCTGGGCTCTACGTAACAATTAAGATAAATCATCACATTGTTCATGCGGGACCATCAAACCTTTTGTTTATATCCTTTATTACCATTCACTTTTATTTCCCTTGACTGGCCACTTATCTACCCAATATTCAGACAACCATCATTCTGAACTCACTGCCACTGGTTTGATACTGTTAGTTCAAGCTTCACTGCTTCAATGTTACCTATCACTTCACCTATGTGAACCAGTTCAATTTTCTCTGTCACTTCAATAATGTGAACTACTTTACCAGTTCATTAATGTGAACTACTTCAGTTTTCTCTGTCACTTCACTAATGTGAACTGCTTCATCACTTCATTATTGTGAACTAGTTCAGTTTACTGTCACTTGACGTTCGTGACGTCAGAACTTGCGCAGTGTTAGACGCGCACCAGCGACACCTTGTGTTAATGGAGAATCTGTTTTGAATGCCATTCTGAATAATCCGTATTCTGATACACGGCCAGTTGCTCAAGAGGTGCTCTTCTCGACTGTAAATACCTTTCATCCGTGACGTTTGCATCTACTTCATATTTTCAGCAAGTGTCCTATATCAGAGAATTAAGTGTGAGTAATGGAGGAGTATATTTTTTCAGTGCTGTATGTACTGTTCAGCCTGTGGTCCGCGACGAGCATATCGCAGTGTTTTATTACAGAGCCTATTACGTTAATTTGATTTGTGAGGCCGCGAAGACAACCTCCTCCTCCCCCTGGTTAGGCGGCGTCTTGCACGGAACGCCCATGTGCCCCGGGTCACGTCGCTCCGCACAACAATGCACGGAGGTAATAATATCGGGTTCCATATGGAACAAGGTACATATAATGAGCACGGTACCTACCATTGTATCTAGACTTGGGAATGCCTTCCGGCCTCGCATCGGCTTGATGACCTCAGTAAATAATTGTGTATTTTCCTCTCACTTAATGAGAGATGACTCAACTGCTCCTGTCTGTCTGTGTGTGTGTATGTATTCATCTAACCTTTATATTCTACTAAGTGAAATACCCTACATATGGCAGCGCCGTGGCCGGGCGATTCGACCATTCGCCCATCACCTAGCGGCCTGGGTTCCATTCCAGGTATTCCTGGTGGACAAAACTCATTCCACCAACTGATCCATCACCTATATTTCATATCATCCTCTTCCTCACTCTCATATTTGCAGGTGTTCACTCTGTCCTGTGTTCCCTGAGAGTTATCCAATATTGCTTTTCTTTGGAGACGTTTAAGCAATATTACTTAATACATTCAACAAATAATTAAAACTCTTTAGTTACTATAAAGAACAAAACATTAAACAAATAAGTTAATTAATTAAAACATTGAGAAGATGCTATGCAAAAGCACAGTTGAACAACCACAAATACTACGGAAAGAAAAGAGGTTACAGAAAACTTGTAGGAGTAAACATTTTTATATTTTTACTTTCTCTACTGGTAAGTGGAGTATTCCACCCAAAAGTTCGGTGCCGACATTTCCCCGAAAATATGTTTATAGATCTCCTGAATCCTCCCCCCCCCCCCAAAAAAAAAAAGTTTTTAGAAGAAGGTGCGTGTGTCTGTCAGTCTGTGGGCAGCATAACTGAAAAACGAAAAGTCGGTTAAAAAGCTAAGTTGGTATTTAAGTTTAATATCTTTCAAGGATGTTACACGAAGATTTTGAAGGAAATAGCCCCACTCTAAACTACCCTTCACATAGATGATTTTTCCAAAATTGTTATTTTCTTGAAAATGGGTTTAACGATTTTTATTAAAATGCCATATGTTTAAAATGAAATGTATATTTTGAATTTTTGGACTATAGCCTACATAGTCCTCTTAACTCTGGATAACTTTTGAATAACTCGTAAACCGTAAGAGATAGACTAAATCTTGCTATACAAAAAATATAGATCTCGGAAAAAAAAAAATTTAGCTCTAAATAAATTTTTTATAGAGTGAATCAGAGAGTGAGATATTTCTTGTTACTTGTGTCAATTTCAGGAAACTTAGAACTTTTGTGAAATGGAACATTGTATATTTTTTATATGTGTGCAAAGAGAACGGAATCTCAAAGCTTTAAAAGATTTGACTATCGCTCAAAGTCTACTGTATTCTAATATTCCCCTTGTACCTACAAGAAAATAAGCAATAAGATAATTTGTACAAATGTTTATCTCAACTAACACGAAGAAGATATAGGAATAAGAGTTTGTAAGAATGGTTAGTACAAGAGTAGAGAAAGTCATGTGAGTGTAACACGTCAGATTTTTTAATTTAATATTGCGGTATGTTTGCTGTAAAATGCTACAGGTTTTTGTAATTCTAAATACATTGCATTGGTCAGTAGTTATGCCTCGCCCCTTACGAGAGTTTGTAAGACAGTAAGGAAAGATCCAGCTGAAGAAATGCACCAACAATAAGCTTCCCTTTAAAGAGTGAGGAGGGAGGGCGCGGACGTTTGGTTCAAAGCAAGCAGGCCGGTCGGTCGGCCGAGGAGCAGTTCCTGGACAGAATTCTACCCAAGTCCCGGGGGAATCCCCTGCAGCAGCCAAGGGATACGCTTAATTTACCACTTAGTAACAAACCACAAGGCCCCGGACCACTTTACTAATAGTCTCCTCATCTAATGGCTAGCTAATAGCTTTGTCTCCCTCATATTCCAATACCACGAACGTGCCAATAACTACTCGTACTTTCTTAGCATCACCACCACAACGTCTTCAAGCTGCAATGTTCAAGTAAGTTAATAATAGTGACAGCGTTTCGAAATAATTTATCACTTAAAAGAACTGAAGGAATACTTCGAGCAGCTCTTTCAGACGTGAAGTAACTCGACAACTGTGCTTTAATGTTGGTCGGGGAATTGGACCGGTTTGTAGAAATCATTTTATTACAGATTTTGTTGATAGTCAAATCTTTTTAAGAGCTGGCCACTGTGTGATAACTTTGAAATTCAATTCTCTTTCTACGGTCAGAATTACAGAAACAAATAACCACTTAAAATGCTGTACTTAAATACCTAATTTGGTATTTAACCGCCCTCTCCTTGTTGAGCTATGTTGTTCACACACACACACACACACACACACACACACACACACACACACACACACACACACACACACACACACAAGCCCTCTTCTAATAATTTTTTAATTCGGGGGAGCTCAAAACATACCAGACTATGACTCAAAGCCTACTGTATTCCCATATTCCAAGAAAAATAGCAATAAGATAATTTGTACAAATGTTTATCTCAACTAACACGAAGAAGATATAGGAATAAGAGTTTGTAAGAATGGTTAGTACAAGAGTGAGTAGGGAATGCCATGTGAGTGTAAGTGATGAGATTTTCTGCTCTCTTCTCAGAACTGTCTTGTTTATCTAATCAAGGTTTCCGCTGTTTGCCCGCAAGCACACAAATGCTAACTTGTGGGGTGATAAAAATTTATTAACAGAGAAAATAAAAGAGAGTGGGTAATTCTTACCGACAAAGTCTACCCCTAGGCTTCGGTCCGTCTATAATCTGTCTCCTCTTCTTTACAATAGAGACAGAGAAAAGAAACAAAGCAGCACTTGTTTCTTCCGTTTCATTTGGAAGTGTTGAGATTTCAGAGTTCCGCTTGATGAACATTTTTACAGCTTCATTACGTTATAGGGGCAGGCGCTGCGTACACACTGGTCCTTATCCTCTGTGTGTGTCTCTCTCTCAGCAAATAATTGCACGGACGATTAACAAACTGCATTACCAACAAAATCCCCAAGAATCTCTGTATAAATTACCTTCTCGCTAATTTTCTTATAAATACAGCAAGAATAAAGGAACACAGTAGACTTTAAGTGATAGAATGTGTTAAAGTTGGTCTCTGTGTGATGGCTTTGATATTGCGTTATTGCAAAACTCGGAAAAATTACAACGACGAATATCTCCGAAATGGTGTACCTAAGAAAAATTGCATTAAACTAAATTCTGTATTTTAAGGGACACTGGGAGTGAAATTTGAAAGTTCCACATTTCTTTATAGATTTTTCTGAAATTTTTACTGTGTAAAATTGACTGTGTACTATTTACTCTGTACTGTTGACTTTTCAAAATTCATTTATATTGGCAGAACTGATACTCTAAAACCTGGGTAACAATTGTATCAAGAGATATTTCAAATACGTTTGCTGATTACGCTATAGATATTTTATTAATAACAAAGAAAATTTAATTTTAAAAATTATTGATTTTTTTCATACAAAGAAAATGTTTTTGGAATTCATGTTAATGATAACATCAATATTGAATCACAGTTTTGTTTAGCTGCTATTTAGGAATACTTTTGGAAATTTTCATTGAATTTGAAGCAAAACTCAGGCGTGACCTTCTTTTGGAATGTGCAGAAATGTAGTTTTGAGAAAAACAGGCTTTTATATAGGAGCATCCTGTGTACGTTAAGGGAAGAGCGCTGGGCCGTAATGACCACATGGAGTGAGGGATATGAAAAATGTTAGCTGATCCAAATGCACAGGTGTTCCAGGAGCATTTTAAAGTAAAAAAACAATTTTCGACTTTTGACAATTTTGACCAAAATTTCAATTCCGGTGACCCTTAAGACCATCTACATTTTTGTAGAGTAGTATTTAGTGCTTGTCTTGCGGCTTACCAGTTATAGAAATATAATTTAGAATATACAGGACTTTGACGACTTTTCCAAAAAATTCAGAATATACATTTTAATTGTTATGAAAATATCTTAAACAATTAAAGGAGACATTTTTGAGAAAATCTAAGTTTTCCAATCTTCCAAAATATTACACAACCTTTCTAGCGTCATGTTTATATCCAGAAGCCGGTTCAACTCCCTGACCGACCTCAAGACAAAGTTTGCGAGTTACTTTACGTGTGAAAGATTCTTTAAACTGATTATTATGTCCCATGCCAGAAATAAATTAGTCAAACACATTTTACAATTAACAAACAGTTATCTTCGTACATTCTTGTGGAATTATAAATCCAATTTAGAACAAACACCGCCTATTTTTACGAAAATGCGATGTAAAGTTTAAAAACTGTTTGTGAAGTATCAAAGAGGACTGCAAAACCGCAGTTTTGTGTTTCACAGAAAGCAGTTGTGCTTCAAATACCGCACGAACCACGTGAGCTAAAAAGGTTCCGTGCTCATTTTCTGTTCTCCTGCAATTATTTTCCCTTCAGTGATTGTGTATTCCGTTCTTTTACTACGGTGAATATGTGATTGACATCTCTTGTGTTCGCTATTCGCTTTTATTTTCCTCCTCCCAAAGAAAAAACAACAAAAAACTGCCCTTGCGTGATCATGGTAACTTGGAAACTAAACATTTGCCATTGGAAATATCCAATACCGTCATCCATTGTTCTCGTCCTATTTCACATGAAATTTATTTTCGATAAGTTCGATGAACCTCCCCCGCCCCCCCCCCCCCCCCCGCGCCTCAACTCCGAGGCATATATCGATATTTGTCAACTTGTTGCTTTCGTGTGTGTTAATTCAAACTTGCCTCAGCGAGCTGCCGAAGGCGGCAGTACTGGGTTTAAAACCCCTCAAGTGCTCAAGTCCAGTTTTCATTCGTTACTCTACTATGAGAGTAAGTAGAGGAAGTATTGTATTCCACCCATGTGTGTGTGTTGGTGTGTGTGTGTGTGTGTTTGTGTCGGTTAAAACCAAACTGATATTTGAGATCAACATCTTTTCGGGATTTTAAAGACAATTCCTCTGCCCATAACTATATAGCAAATTTTACGAAAATTTTCATATTTAACAATGAAGCTTCAATGTTGGTGCTATTTTTGGACGTAGAAGACGCGTTTGACCTGTACGGGCACAATGGTCTCATCTATAAACTGCACCAAAATTCCCCGCCCCTTCAAAATTACATGCACAACGTCTTAGAAAATCGACACTTCTACGTCCAAGTGGGCAACTCCTCTCGGGAGAGAGTGATGTGGGCTGGCGTCCCACAAGGGGCAATCATGTCACCGTACCAGTACATACTGTTTACAGACGATTTCCCAGTGGACGTCAGATGCAAGGTCGCCATGTATGCAGACGACACTGCAATATACAACCACCACAAAGATCCTCGTTTCGGCCTTGCAGAAATGCAAAGATACACAAATAACTTCCTCTCATAGCTCCATGACTGGAAAATCAAAATTAACCCCTTAAATGCCAGCTAATACATTTTTCAAGGCGGCATCACACTTTGGCAATGAACCTAACGGTCGATGGTCAAGTATTGCAATGTCACCAGAATGTCAAATACCTTGGCATCACCATGGACCGCACGATGTGCTGGTCCACTCACATAAAAATATCGCCAACAAAGGCAGACAGGGGTTAAAGTTATGCGCCCCCATCTTCCGCAGCAAACAGCTACAACTTAAATCCAAGCTGATTTTATATAGGTCATTTATACCCTCGGTATCTTGTACGCATGCGTGGCCTGGGCAAATGCCTCTAAAACCGCCCTTAAACAAATTCAAACCCTACAAAACCTCTCCCTTAGAAAAATCCTCTCTGCTCCACTCCTTACCACTAACCAAAGTCTTCACCTCGAAACTCAGACTCCGAAAACTACGTGATCGTCAACATTGGCAAAGGCGAGCCGAAGCACCGCAAACACGCATGAATTAAAATGTTCTAGACGCGGCACGGTTCGCCGACTAATGCGTGTCCATGCAACCTCGATCTTAGGCCACACACACGTTACGGAAGAGGAACTGCACCCCGCCCACGCGGGAAAAGCAGCGGGTAACTGTAAATAGTGTGTACAGTGAAGTGTGCGTGTGTGTGAGTGAATGTGTACTTGTATGTGTGTATATAAATCTAAATATGTGTATAAAAAAGAAGAAAAAAACCAATTGAAAGACACAAAACGACTAATGAAAACTGTTTTCGGTGACCTAAAAGATGGTCACCGAATGGGTTTTTAGTGAAACCGCAAATTATAATCCTTGAAAATACGAACAATGATAATGTAAGGTATAATTGCTTTAGACGGTACCTACAGAGGTATCTTTTACATGTGACTTTGTGCAGTGGTTTGTCATCGAGTTCACTCATTGTTTATAACGCCATAGGGATGTTAGGTTATGTTTCCGATTATCAGTAGCGTCTTGTTTAATTCAAGGAAGCAAACATAGACGTTACGCACAACTTCAATTTGCATGGTCACTTGTGCAATATCATTCACCACCTCTATAAACACCTCTGTATGTGGCAAGTTAAACTTTCAGTTTCATATTCCTCGTAATAGTAGAGCTTTCAGCGTTTCAGACAAACTTGAATATATTAATACGTAATACATTTTAGAATATGTTAAACTTTTGTTTCCTATGTTGTGCTAGAATATCTATTTACGCTATTTCCAGTATTATATTCTTATTCCGTCGTGCAGTCCTGGGTTCGATGTCCGTCACCATCGGCTCGTTCGTAGCATGGGCCCTAACCTTTGGTAAGAGAAGCGACAATTTCAGGTGGTGGGAAAAGCAGCGAAACAATTTACGTGGTTTTATTTGGGAGTAAGTACTTTTAAAATAAAAATAAAATTTAGAGACTAAAACCTTCACTTATCTTAGCAATTGCTGCAACAGCCGCAGTTTTTTCATTGAATTTAGCAATAGTTTTAACTTTCTGGGAAAATCCAAACAGTTGTCCATCCCATCCTACAAACTGCCATCTTCGATCAGGGAATTCCCCGAGTTATACGTTCCGTCTCACTTTTTCAGTTATGGTATATCAAGGAACAAAGGAGAGACCACCCGGATAGGAGTGTAGAGAAAGACTCTCTGTCTTGTTTTCACACAATCTTTGGAACGTTCTTGTTCAACTACCTACCTACAAATTAATTTTCTGAGACTTCTGTGACCCCCGGGTGTTAAAACATTTCACAAACTTTGAAGCCGGACTATTTGTAACACATCTATGTTCATTTGGCTGCAGGATACTTACCCCAAAACGTAAATTTATTGTAAAATATTGGATTGTAAAGTAAAATAAAATATTGCAGAACACTGCACTTGTGCGATATAAAGGGAATCGATTACAAATGCATACGTTTCACCATCTATATGACGTCACTGTTGCTAAGCAACGAGTGCTAGAAAGAAGCAATTATGCAGAGTTTTAACCATAAAAGCAGGTGCTAATGTGTTTTAAAGGCTGAGAGTGAGTGATATTGATATGAGGCAGGCAGGCAGGCAGGCAGGCACTTGTTCATTTGCCCGTCCTGCTGGCAGGCAGCGGCGGCGGGCCCCTGCACTCATCCAGCACAGCAAGGACCCTCTGACTCCCGTGTTGAATAATAGCACTTGCACGCTGCTTCTCAAGAAAAGGAGTACGAGGGCAGATAAATGCAGCAAGGGGAGAAGCACAAAAACCAATACCGGGCTCTAAAACCTCCAGCAAATCATTCTCAATTACCCGAGTAACACTCAAGTTATACACTCCCGCATTACAATAGGAATCCACCTACTTCATGTTCATAGTCATAGACATTTGTACAAATTATCTTATTGCTTATTTCCATGTGGGTACAAGGGGAATATTACAATACAGTAGGCTTTGTGCGATAGTCAAATTTTTGAGATTCTGTTGTCTTTGCACACTTAACATATTAAAAACTGAACAACGATGATCCATTTCACGAAAGTTGTAAGTTTTCCGAAACTCACACACACAACAAGGAATATCTCCGAAATGGTTCACCCTACAAGAAAATTTATTGAGACATAAATTGTGTATTTTAGCAAGATCTACATTTTTTGTATAGTATGATTTGGTCTATCTCTAACGGTTTATCAGTTATGCAAAAGTCGTCCAGAGTAAATACGACTACAGGGGCTATAGCCAGAAAATTGAAGATCTACATTTCATTTGTCATAAAAATATCTCAAAATTATGACATTTTAATGAAAATCGTTAGAGCCATTTTCAGGAAATTCAAAATTTTCGAAAAATTTTCCATGTAAAGGGTAGTTTAGGGTGGGGCTATTTTCTTCAAAATCTTCGTGTGGGATCCTTGAAAGACATTAAATTTAAATACCACCTTTGGCTTTTAACCGACTTTTCGTTTTTGAGTTATGCTGTCCACAGACTGACAGACACACAGACACACCCGAACCTTTTTCTAAAAATGATTTTTTTTGATTCAGGGGGCCTCAAAACATGTATTATCGGTGAAATCTCGACATAGAGTTTTTGTGTGGAATACAATACTTCCCCTACTTACCAGTAGAGAAAGTAAAATGAACAACGATGTATTTGACAAAAGTTTTGTTTTCCGAAATTGACACAGATAACAAGGAATATCTCCGAAATGGTTCACTCTACAAAAAAATTTATTCAGACATAAATTGTGTGTTTTAGTGAGATCTACGTTTTTTGTACAGCAAGCGTTTGTCCATCTCTTACGGTTTACGAGTTATTCAAAAGTCATTCAGAGTAAACAGGACTAAATAGGCTATAGCCAGAAAATTCAAAATATACATTTAATTTGTCATGCAAATATCTTAAACATATGGCATTTTAATCAAATTCTGAGAGCCATTTTCAAGAATCTTCGTGTCGCATCCTTCAAAGACATTAGAGACAGTAAAAATGTAAATATTTTTACCCAAGGTTGTTGTTACAGAATTTTTATTCCATTAGTCACAAAAATAGAGTACTTTACGAATCGTGCGTTATGGAGGAAGTTGCAAGGGGCGGGGGAATACACGTAAAACCTTTTCATCCCTTACACGTGACATCTATCTTTGTTAGTATGTTTGATCAGACTTGCCATTTAGGTTCAATAAATTAGGGAACCATATCCGGCCCCATATGCCCCATGTATTTTTGATCGCATCTTCCTTTCTCCATGAAATCCCTATCAGCGGGGGGAGTGAGGCTAATTCAGCGAGAACGTGGTCACGGTTGGGGAGGGGGTTAATTTGGAAGTCCGCCTCCCTCTGTCTCTCTCTGTCTAAACAATGACCACCATTCACTCTGTCCCAAATGTTTATTAGAAGAAGGGCATTAGAGTAATTGGGTGAACGTAAAACCAATCGCTTTTGGAAAACCGTTTCCCATTAACGCCATTACTGCACGTCGTGTGCAAATACCTCTGAAATATGAACCACTTTTAATGTCAAGACTTACCTGACGATAGCCCTGGTTCGATCCCCGTTAAACGACCAGTCTAGCTTCACTTAGATATTTACATGAAGGATTGGCACGCCCTTGTACCGTGGCGTAAAGGCGGAAGTGGAGGTGGACTGAGATTTTCTTTGTACGTACTTATGTTCTGTAAGAATATAACCGAGGTTGGCTATAAACCAGCATGTTGGTATTTGAGCCTGGATATGTAAGGTAAAGTAAGCCAAAGGTCCACAAATACTGTCTGTACAGATATTGATGACGTAATAAAAGTGCATTCAGAGCCACCTGCTGTTTCCCCTCCTCTACAATATCAAACACAACAGACCTTTGCTTTCTTATTTCGCGTGTTCGGGGTGTCCTTATATGGTCATCATTCTCTTGCAGCCAGAACCGGCTTCAAACCCAACTTGCTGCAAAACATGCATTGCCTCATGCCACAAGTGTATTTTTACCTTCTCTACGAGAAACTATTGTGTTCTGTCCAAAAATATCCCCCTGAATTCATGAAAAACATTTTAGAAAAAGGTGCATGCGCGCGCGTACGCGTGCCTGTTTTTAAACAACATAACTCAGAAAGGAGAACTCGGTGAAAAATCAAATTTAAGTTCAATGTCCATCAAGGATGCGGCACGAGAATTTTGAACAAAATTCCTCTACCCTAAAGTACCCTTTATATGGCAAATTTTTGGAAAACTGTGATTTTCTTAGAAATAGCTCTACCGTTGGAATTAAACATTGTTATTTTTTTGGAAAGAATTGAATAGTAATACAAGGTATACTTTTTATTTGGTATGCTAGTTTTTCTATGCCTATGCAATAAAACTGTGCATTATTTTTTTTCAAAATATTAATGTTTATTAGAAATATGATTATTTTTCTATTTAGAATAGAATAAAACAAATATTATTACTAATTACAAAGGAAAAACGGCATATACTTTTATGTATGAGTGTGATCAAAAAATCAATGCACAGTTTTCATTAGTAAGTTATATTCTACATATCCTGAAAATTTCAACTTTATCCATCAATATTTACTGCAAAAACGGTTATCCCAAAGTACAAAAATTGTTATATGGAAAAAAGCTATTTAAAGTTTTGGAATACACTTACTGAAAATATTGCAAGAGTCTAATTAAGTTTGAAATACACCAATTTCAGGGTGGATTTGACACATAATATTTAATGGCCATATTCTGGACATGTTGTAGACAATATTTCTTCAAAAAAATATTTTCTGAAAAAAAAATCGCATTTTTGGCCATTTTGGTACCAGTGTCCACTTAAGATATTGCTATGATAAAGGAAATGTATATTTTGAATTATCCAAGTCGTAAACTGTAATTTTAATATAGAAAAATATAGATCTCTTTAAAACACATAATTTTATCTAAGTGAATTTGTTCGTGGAGTGAAACATTTCGGAGACATTTCTTGGCATTTGTGTGAATTTTGCAATGCTTAAAGTTTTCCCATATGGAACACCGTTTTCAAGCTTTTGTATGTTAGACGGGCAAAGAGGACGGAATTCTCATATTCCTCCTGTACCTACCTACAATCACATAACTTGTAGAAATGTTTATCTCAACTGACGTGAAGATATGAGTATAAGAATAGTTAGTACAAGAGTAGAGAAGGTAATGTGAGTGCAACACATCAGATTTTCCAAAATTTTATTTGTATTAGTTTCGGAATAATTATTCAAAAGGTAAGATATTTACATAGGTAAAAAGCCACTTAAAATGTTATATCAAAGTTTTAAAGGTTATTTCACACAAGCTACCTTTTTTCGTAAAGTTAATCTTGACAATTCATGAACTGAGCAATATATATAGATTAGAATTATGTTCCGCAGTTTCATATTCTTTTCAAAAAGTGCTACTCATGTCTGTAATTTTAACCCTGTCTTTGTGTGCCCTTTTCTTGCCTCCTTATATAATGGGGATGACGTCACACGAACGTTTTGCGAACTCTTGCGAACGCTATGAGAAGCTTTGTGCTGCCTACTTTGGTGATGTGTTAGCTGGCTTATAAGGTCTATTTTCCCACGAACAGCAGGCTGGGTTTGCATGTCTAACAAATAGTGGACAAGCAAGGCAATTACGACCTTATTGCTTTCAGGGAATAAAATGTTGCCTGTCTCAAAAAATAATATGGAAACGTGAACCACCTGGTATATATATATTGACATTAATGTTGTAATAAAAGAATGGCTCAAAATTTGTATCGGTTGTTTGGTGAACGGCGCCGCTGTACTTCCGTTGAAATTTCAATATCGAATTTTTTAGTGGATAATAATATGCTCTCTAAGCGACAGCGAACGTGGAAACAATTTTAATAATAAATAAACGGTGTAAATATCAGCTATGTGAGTGTTATTTGGTTGGCAGATCCGCCACCAGGAAGCGCAGATATCAGAAACACCAATAAACCTGCAAGTTTATTTTCAGATTTTTTCTCGTCTGTGAGAGCCGCAAATATTGGCTGACGACGGACGTACTGAGTTCGAACCGAACCAAGAAGCCAAGCCAAGCCAACCACGCGTACGAACGGAACATACGTATATCATTGGAATTTCCTCCACAAATCCCCTATCTCTGCAGCTTACGTAGAAACGTGCTTTTCCTAGAATATAAATATCCTTCTACCCTTCTAGGTCGTCCCGTTTTTTCCTTTACTCTATTTCTATTCAAATTTCCCTTAGAGCTCTCTCTCCGATTCTTGGCTCCCGTTTTACAACATTTCTCTTATTCGTGA
This sequence comes from Tenodera sinensis, assembly GCA_030765045.1. Lineage (NCBI taxonomy): Eukaryota > Metazoa > Arthropoda > Insecta > Mantodea > Mantidae > Tenodera > Tenodera sinensis. The sequence goes on along the minus strand of CM060961.1, from coordinate 4,276,625 downwards.
AGGACCGAAACAGAGATGAAAATGCACCCCATACATACGGGGAATAATCTGAACTGCTATTGAAGTATGAGATTAGATTTCTCCCTCCCTCCCCCTTCCTCGCTCCCTGTGACCACTACTTTTTGTAATAAACCATCATGGTAGAGGCTACTTCAAAACCCTCTCCCTATCCCCCCCTCCCCCCCTATCACTCTCTACCGCTACGGATATCTCCAAATAACTAGATGGACCTCGACTGCCCCGGCCTAACCTTTTCTTTCTATATTAAGTGATTACAGATTGTAATTTTATTTTTTACTTTCTCTACCACATATAGTAAGTGGAGGAAGTATTGTATGCCACCCAAAATTCGACATAAAATTTCGCTGGAAATATATCTATGTTTTGAGCCCCCTGAATCCAAAACTAGAGTTTTAAAGTGGTTCGTGTGTGTGAAAAATAATGATTTCTATTAAAATATCATATAATTACTATATTTTTATCCTCTTATTTACCTGATTACCCTCCCATTATGCAGGCGTCTGTCGGGGGACACAGGAACCTATGTACCAGACAGAGTGAACACCTGCAAGTATGAGAGTGAGGAAGTGATTACCCTCCCCTTATGTAGCACTTACAAGTCAGTGTCTAGAGTCAGACGTCTGTCAGGGAACACAGGAACCTATGTACCAGACAGAGTGAACACCTGCAAGTATGAGAGTGAGGAAGTGATTACCCTCCCCTTATGTAGGACTTACAAGACAGTGTCTAGAGTCATACGTCTGTCAGGGAACACAGGAACCTATGTACCAGACAGAGTGAACACCTGCAAGTATGAGAGTGAGGAAGTGATTACTCTCCCCTTATGTAGGACTTACAAGACAGTGTCTAGAGTCAGACGTCTGTCAGGGAACACAGGAACCTATGTACCAGACAGAGTGAACACCTGCAAGTATGAGAGTGAGGAAGTGATTACCCTCCCCTTATGTAGGACTTACAAGTCAGTGTCTAGTCAGACGTCTGTCAGGGAACACAGGAACCTATGTGCCAGTCAGAGTGAACACCTGCAAGTATGAGAGTGAGGAAGTGATTACCCTCCCCTTATGTAGGACTTACAAGTCAGTGTCTAGAGTCAGACGTCTGTCAGGGAACACAGGAACCTATGTACCAGACAGAGTGAACACCTGCAAGTGTGAGAGTGAGGAAGTGATTACCCTCCCCTTATGTAGCACTTACAAGTCAGTGTCTAGAGTCAGACGTCTGTCAGGGAGCACAGGAACCTATGTACCAGACACAGTGAACACCTGCAAGTGTGAGAGTGAGGAAGTGATTACCCTCCCCTTATGTAGCACTTACAAGTCAGTGTCTAGAGTCACACGTCTGTCAGGGAACACAGGAACCTATGTACTAGACAGAGTGAACACGTGCAAGTATGAGAGTGAGGAAGTGATTACCCTCCCCTTATGTAGGACTTACAAGTCATGTCTAGAGTCAGACGTCTGTCAGGGAACACAGGAACCTATGTACCAGACAGAGTGAACACCTGCAAGTATGAGAGTGAGGAAGTGATTACCCTCCCCTTATGTAGGACTTACAAGACAGTGTCTAGAGTCAGACGTCTGTCAGGGAACACAGGAACCTATGTACCAGACAGAGTGAACACCTGCAAGTGTGAGAGTGAGGAAGTGATTACCCTCCCCTTATGTAGGACTTACAAGACAGGGTCTAGAGTCAGACGTCTGTCAGGGAGCACAGGAACCTATGTACCAGACAGAATGAACACCTGCAAGTATGAGAGTGAGGAAGTGATTACCCACCCCTTATGTAGGACTTACAAGTCAGTGTCTAGAGTCAGACGCGTTTCAGGGAACACAGGAACCTATGTACCAGACAGAGTGAACACCTGCAAGTATGAGAGTGAGGAAGTGATTACCCTCCCCTTATGTAGGACTTACAAGGCAGTGTCTAGAGTCAGACGTCTGTCAGGGAACACAGGAACCTATGTACCAGACAGAGTGAACACCTGCAAGTATGAGAGTGAGGAAGTGATTACCCTCCCCTCCCCTAATGTAGGACTTACAAGACAGTCTCTAGAGTCAGAAGTCTGTCAGGGAACACAGGAACCTATGTACCAGACAGAGTGAACACCTGCAAGTATGAGAGTGAGGAAGTGATTATCCTCCCCTTATGTAGGACTTACAAGACAGTGTCTAGAGTCAGACGTCTGTCAGGGAACACAGGAACCTATGTACCAGACAGAGTGAACACCTGCAAGTATGAGAGTGAGGAAGTCAATACCCTCCCCTTATGTAGGACTTACAAGACAGTGTCTAGAGTCAGACGTCTGTCAGGGAACACAGGAACCTATGTACCAGACAGTGAACACCTGCAAGTATGAGAGTGAGGAAGTGATTACCCTCCGCTTATGTAGGACTTACAAGTCAGTGTCTAGAGTCAGACGTCTGTCAGGGAACACAAGAACCTGTGTACCAGACAGAGTGAACACCTGCAAGTATGAGAGTGAGGAAGTGATTACCCTCCGCTTATGTAGGACTTACAAGTCAGTGTCTAGAGTCAGACGTCTGTCAGGGAACACAGGAACCTATGTACCAGACAGAGTGAACACCTGCAAGTATGAGAGTGAGGAAGTGATTACCCTCCGCTTATGTAGGACTTACAAGTCAGTGTCTAGAGTCAGACCGTCTGACATAAATATATTATTTTTTATAAGAAATGGAACGCATGTGTTCAATTTTCCTGTTAATAGTTTCTGAAGTTCTTTTCATTCTGAATGAGTTTTGAGTAAGTGGTAAACTGTAAGAGATATATAAAAAATATAGATGTGGTTAAGTTACATACTAATAGCCTATTCAAACATGTTTTTCATTATATATTTTCCAATAGTTATACTCTTGTGTAACGCTGTTCACAGTTAATTTTTTCATGTCTTGATGATGCAAACGCAATGGAATTTCTAAGTCGTTACTTAGCGACCAGCTGTTAAAATATTTGACTATCACTTAAACTGTCCTGTTAGCAATAAGATAGTTTGTACAAATGTGTATCAGTATTAACATGAAGAAGGTAGTGCAAGAGCGGGTAGAGAAAGTAATGTGATTGCAGTTTTATGAGTTAAAGCGGGTTGTTATAATAATAATGGGGAGGTTTAAGATAGGGAGCGTAACGAGCCCATACAAACAGCGTGTTATGGTTACAATACACGCTATTAGTGCAAATTACAACCATCAGTTGTGTAATGAATCCAGGTTAATTTGTGGAAGAACCAGCCAGCCAGCCAGCCAGCCAACCAGCCAGTCATCCCGAGCTTCAATTTACATGCCGCGTTAACAAAAACGGGGAAATTTATTCCACCTTTTGTTTGTCCTTTTACTGTTGTCCACATCGAAGCTATTTTGTACTTTATGTTAATCTGTAATAATTTTAGTGGTTTTATAGCTGGCGAGAGTAATTGGTATTTATTATCCTACCTATTGCCAAGAGAAAACTGTCCAAACTGTATATCAAAACATCTCAATGTCTACACACAGTGTTATACGCTTTAGGCATAATATAAATGGCTTTAACTTGAGAAATAAGTGACTGTGTTATTACTCGCTGAAGTTCTTACGTTAATGTTTCAGATTAAACACTCACACGCACACACAACAAACACACTCATAGACACAAACACAAGCACCCAGACACGTACTCACAAACACAAGCATACACACGTTCACACACACACGCTGACACAGGTAAACACAGACACGCACACCCTTACACACATTTACACACGCACACACAACAAACACACTCATAGACACAAACACAAGCAGACACACGTTCACACATACACGCTGACACAGGTAAACACAGACACGCACACACAACAAACACACTCATAGACACAAACACAAGCAGACGCACGTTCACACACACACGCTGACACAGGTAAACACAGACACGCACACACAACAAAACACACTCATAGACACAAACACAAGCAGACGCACGTTCACACACACACGCTGACACAGGTAAACACAGACACGCACACACAACAAACACACTCATAGACACAAACACAAGCAGACGCACGTTCACACACACACGGTGACACAGGTAAACACAGACACGCACACACAACAAACACACTCATAGACACAAACACAAGCAGACGCACGTTCACACACACACGCTGACACAGGTAAACACAGACACGCACACACAACAAACACACTCATAGACACAAACACAAGCAGACGCACGTTCACACACACACGCTGACACAGGTAAACACAGACACGCACACACAACAAACACACTCATAGACACAAACACAAGCAGACGCACGTTCACACACACACGCTGACACAGGTAAACACAGACACGCACACACAACAAAACACACTCATAGACACAAACACAAGCAGACGCACGTTCACACACACACGCTGACACAGGTAAACACAGACACGCACACACAACAAACACACTCATAGACACAAACACAAGCAGACACACGTTCACACACACACGCTGACACAGATAAACACAGACACGCACACACAACAAACACACTCATAGACACAAACACAAGCAGACGCACGTTCACACACACACGCTGACACAGGTAAACACAGACACGCACACACAACAAAACACACTCATAGACACAAACACAAGCAGACGCACGTTCACACACACACGCTGACACAGGTAAACACAGACACGCACACACACATAGAAACACATTTACACACGTACACACATACAAAGATAGCGGCCGCGCCGTAGCCGAGTGGTTAGACCATTCGCTTCTCACCAAGGCGGCCCGGGTTCAATCCCAGACAGGCACAGTGGTGGACGAAGCGGCGCTGGAGCGGGTTTCTTCATCTGATTCCACCGGTGCTCCATCTTCATCATCAGTGTCACCGCCTGTGGTGCCTTAGCGGGCGTTAAACACTACAAAAAATAGACAGACACCCCATACATACGCATATTTTTCTAAATATGGTGTTTTTGTATTCAGAGAATGTATATTTTATGTAGTAAAGAAAATAAAATGGTAATTAATATAATGTTAAGCTAGGTAACATGAGTTTATACGTTTACAAGAGCTTGAAGCATGAAGATGCAGGATGGAAGTAGACGTGTGGGTATGTGCTATAAATAATAGGAATATGTAGAGTGTGCATGCATGCATGCATGCAGGCCTTGAGGAGCGAGTTCATTGATTTTACGTCTCCTTGTTGTCGGACGCAGATGCTTGTAATTTCCGCTAATATGAATGTCTATTGTACATATTTACAACAGTCTCTTTCAAAAGTTCACCTTTCAACAGGTTAGGAAAGCTCAAGGGATATGAAAATTATTCATGTAATTCCTCTGTATGGATCAAGCTTACAAAATTACATTTGAAATCTTAAAACATGTCTAATGAACCGGCTGAGCGAAGATCACAATCAGAACAAAGGAGTGTTCGCGAGACTTTTGTCTGCCGGCTTGCTTACGACAAATTCGAGAAAAGAGGTATCTTTCGAACTGCCTATCAAAATGAGCTCATTACGTACTACGTAATTCAAGCTCACCAATCCAAGCAATAGCAAAGTATAAATACCCTTCAGTATCAATAATAATAATAATAATAATAATAATAATAATAATAATAATAATAATAATAATAATAATAATAATAATAATAATAATAATAATAATAATAATAATAATAATAATAATAATAATAATAATAATAATAATAATAATAATAATAATAATAATAATAATAATAATAATAATAATAATAATAATAATAATAATAATAATAATAAGCTGGCCACCGGAAGCTCCTCGAATCATCTCAAGACCCTTTTCAGTTCTGCCGCCCTGATTGTTGACGTCTGAGTGGTGTGCGGAAGCTTGACCGATGGCGCCTTTGTTTCCTCATTGGTCTGGTGTGTGTTGTGAAGTAGCTTAGCCCGACCGTCCTTTGTTGTGCACCGCGTCCGACTTCACAGTATTAACTGTGATGAAACATTTTAATGTATAGCTCAGACTTAAATCCACATTACATTTAAACATGCAGTAAAAGTAACATCGGATGCAAATTATACATTTTTCACATTCTCAATTATCTTGTAGTTAAAATAAACAAGGTTATGTTTTTCTATTTTAATGAAAATTCAGTCACACATTTGCTGCATCTCTGTTTCACCTTGTAGGAAACATAATGAAGATATATATCTGCGAGCGTTTATTCGTTGCAACTGCTTAGATTCTGAAAATAAGGTATAAATTCAAATGAAATAGGTGTTTTACTTTCACACGCTTGCTGGTTCTAATAAATTAACAAACAAACACAGTTTGTATACACAGATAAAGCTTGTTTTTCTGCACTACTTGATGTTTTACCTCGTTTTCTTTGACGCGGAGCACTTTGATGACGTATCTAATACATTTTCTATGTCACTCATTTGCACAATAATGCCTTTGTGTTGCTCTGTTACAACATATGTGTTTTTTTTTTCAAATGCCTAGTGTAAATAATGCAGGGCGACCTCTGTGCACGGATCGATGAATCTTTATAATGCACGACTTTGCCATGCATGCGTGACCGCAAACAACGCTCTTATTTCCAAAATTGCGGTAACACGAGTCAAATATTCACCCTTCACATGTTATTTATTTACCTTTGTTTCCCGTTTCCTTATTGGCCACTTAAAACACTTATATTTCCTGGCACTGATAATTCTGCATAAGACAGAAGCTATTGTCTAACCTAGGAAGTGAAATTTCACTCCATTTCAGGCAGTTAATTATTTAACTTTATGTAATGCATACTAAAGCTTCCTAGACCATCTTAACGATAATGGTAATACATCCAACATTGCCAATATAACAATGAGCCGCCTTTAACTCCTTATGTTTCGTTAGTAGTTCTGTGTATCATAGTTACTGAAAAAGATGAATTACTTAAACTGCTTTTATCTATTCCTAAATAGATTTTCTTTGTAACATTTACCTTAAACAAAACGCAAGGATGTTGGGAAAGTGGTGTCTAAGGCTAAACGTTATAGGAACAAGCTGTTAAACCACGAACAACGCCGGTATTACAACATATATAACTCCAGTCGATTTCTCTGTTACTTTAATACGCTAATAAAATAATTCAGTCAACCAGGAAACCATTGCTTAAAGCCAGGTAAAGTACCTCAAAATTAGTTATAACAAAAGTCCATAAATCGGGGAACTTACGTGAAAATATTGCTGAAAATTCTTCAATGGGCGACTACAAAAAATTAGTCACTGTCTACTCTGACTGGCCTCCTCCTGTGTCGCTCGTGCTCCTATTGGTGCCTTGTCCTCCAATAGGAAGTTGGCCTGCAAACACTCAACACGGTATGGAAGGCCCTAGGTACGTACATGAAGTAAAACCCTTTACTGTCCCAAGTAAGCACAGGATGAACCAATAACAAGACAGAGGTTGGAAACTGTGTCATCGATCCGTCATAGTCCAATACGACCGAGTAACTTTGAGTAGAGTAAGTCTGCACAACTTACAAATGTCATTCCCATGCAAGCAGACCTGCAAATTAAATTCACTCAACTCAAACACGATTACTTCTCAAAAGGAAATGCTCGTACAACCTGAAATACAGAATGGAAGTAACAAGATATTGTATTCCACCCAAAAATTCGAACCCAAGAGAAGAAAGCTAAAACAAATCACCCTAGATATTTTATCTTAATACCTTTTTTACTTTCTCTACCGATAAATAGAGGAAGTATTGTATTCCAACCAAAAATTCGATGTCAACATTTCACCGAAAATATATGTTTTGAGGCACCTTGAATCCAAAAAAGGCATTTTTACAAAAAGGTACGTGTGTGTAAAATTTTTCCAAAATTTTCATTTTCTTGAAAATGGTTCTAACGATTTTGATTAAAATGGCATATGTTTAAGACATTTATATGACAAATAAAATGCATGTTTTCTGGCTATAGCCCCTGTAGTCGTATTTACTCTGGATGACTTTTGAATAACTCGTAAACCGTAAGAGATAGACAAAATCTTACTTTACAAAAAATGTAGGTCTCACTAAAATACACAATTTATGTCTGAATCCCTTTTTTGTAGACTGAACCATTTCGGAGATATTCCTTGTTATTTGTGTCACTTTCGGAAAACTTCTTTCTTGCAATGGAACATGGTTGTTCATTTTTTTATTTGTTAACCGTGCAAAGAGAATGAGATCTCAAAGCTTTAAAACATTGGACTATCGCTCAAAGTCTACTGTGTTCCCATATTCCCCTTGTACCTACAAGGCAATAAATAATAAGATAATTTGTACAAATGTTTATCTCAACTAACACGAAGAAGATATAGGAATAAGAGTTTGTAAGGATGGTTGGTACAAGAGTAGAGAAAGTCATGTGAGTGCAGCACATTTCTAGTATGTTTAATTACATGTTTAGGTGATTAGTAAACTCGGCGTGCACTACTCAGTTGCAGGGTCGAAGCTTCGCTGTGCTCTCTGTATGGACCACATGTGCGCTTTGATGCTGTGAATGGATGAGGTCTTATCAGATAATTTTTCATCTCCCCATGGTATACTGGAGTGTCATGAAGATTACTCAGTCATAGAATACTTGAGGAGCATATAGGCTTGGGTCGGTCGCTTAAAGGGCATATGCACTTACACCATTATCGTCATCATCGAAGATAGGCCGTTCCTGGCATTGTGGTCTTTAATACAGCACGTTCCATTTAGTTTCTTCACTCTCAACTATGCCTAAATTTAGCAAATGTAGATGCACTTTAATGGGCTCATTAAAGTACACCTCTTCATTAAGGTGCAGGTTTCCACCAATCACAAGAACGCACAACTAGCGCCACTTTAGAACATCTAATGCGTTACACTCACATGACTTTCTCTACTCTTGTACAAAATATTATTAAAACCATTTATTTCCTTATTCACTTTCCTTATTTCTTTTAGACTCTTGTTTATTGCTGTGACCAAGAGATACAAAAATTAATATCAGCCACCTACTTGAGAACCTCTATAGAGTGTGACAAATAACAACGAATACCTCCGAAATGGTGCACCAGCAAAGAGTAACATTTTTCCATGTAAAGTGTGCTTTAGGGTGGAGGAATTTTCCTCAAAATCTTCCTATGCCATCCTTGTGCGGTGCATATAAGCAGGAAAAGGCCGTGACGTCAGACCGAAATGTGGAACATTTAACTGTTTCCAATCTTGTGGTAACTGCAAGTTTGAAAACTTCTTGCCACCGACCGACCGTCTTTACACCCCATTTCTCGCCTCCGCTAAAACCCTCTTGCATTGAAATCTCCATTAAAGGCTTATCTGAGTCCGCGGTTCTTCTTCTTTAAGCAAATATACTGAATCTTCGACGTTACAGAAACGTTTTATGATTTCAAATAATCATGACTTGGAATAGGAACAATTAATTGCTAGATGGAGTCGTCCCTGGAATATTTAAACAGAAAACATTCACGTCTTCAGATTTTGAGAGCTCAAAAGTCAAAAGTTAAGCCTTGTAAAGTTTAATTGCGTTTTACGTCACACGGTGTTCACTAATCGCGGTCCACTTTGTTGGAACTGGTAGTTGGTAAGAGCGATTTACTCTCGGCGACAGCAACAGCGCATGCGCAGGGTTAGGAGAGCAGTCATGAGTGCGCAAAGGCTTCTCAAGGGGGACATACATTTAAAGCCACTACAATATGTTTCCTTAATGATAAAAAACAACGCAACGTATTTATTCCAGCAAGACAGAGATCTGAATTGCTCTTGCTTAAGAATCCATATTGCTAAGTCTACCGGTCAATTACTGTTGTTGATGGGCTTTTGGAAATAGTCAAATTCTTCTTAACGCGATTACCCTCCCCTTATGTAGCACTTACAAGTCAGTGTAAGTACCGCGGGAAAGATGGGAAAAGAGTACAAGACTATACGGAGAAAGTACACAGGGTTCACATAGGTTACAGTTACTCCGTATTTATCTTTCAGAGTAAGGAAAAACTCCAGGGGGAAAAGTGTCGTGATAACTCGCTCTAATCGAGATTCGAACTCAGGGTATGATGGTAACATACCACCCCCTCCCCAGCACAGCCGTGTTTGATAAAGACTGAATTATTTTGCTGTAAGTAAGGGAAAGTTTTAGTTGGTGGTGGTGGTTCTATTGCCCCTTGGTGTATAGTGGGGGTGTTACGTGACAGTGGATTCCGCTGCTACAGCCAGTTCCAGCAGTTGGTCCTCAGGGTGAGATTACACACAATGTCATTTACAGACTTGCCTGATCAACATCACGTGTCCTTCACACCCCCCTTCCCTTCACTTCCCTTCCCTTCTCAACACAAACATTCGTACAAGAGCAACATGCCAAAACAGCAGACTTTAAACTTACTTAAATGTTTTAAACCTGGTCACTATGATTCGTTCTCTTCATATGCAGACTTTAGAGCATTTTCCTTGAAAAGGTTAGATTAGGATGGGCCGATTTTCTATAAAATCATCATATCGCACTCTTGCAACATGGTAAACTTGAATAAAAATTTTCTTATGTATACACTTCTAGCTTTTGGGTTAAGCTGTTCACGGATACAAACACAGAAACACAAACACATTTGCATAGACACGCAAAAACACACTCACAGACACAAATACACTCAGACAAACACACTAACACACAAACACATAAATACACCAACACAAATGCACTGACTCAGACGTATAAACACACTCACAAAAACACACAAAAATACTCACATAGACACACACACACATAAACACAAGGACACACCGACACACACACATTTTAATGTTTTCGTTATTTTATTTATTTATTCGTTTATTTATTTTCTATCTGTTTACTCATCATTCTTCTTCATTCTGAATGACTTTTGTGTATGTCAAATACATTGGTTTGTGGAATTATAGCTTTTCTTAGGTAATCCTTGAATTTTCAAATACCTACTTATAATTTTCTCTCATTGGAATTGGTTATTTACCTTTTTATGTCCTGGACATGGAAAGAAAACATAATATCAAAGTCATGATATAGGGACCAGCTCTTAAAACATTTGACTATATTGCCGTTGTACGTAAGAGCAAATAGCAATAACTTCTACAAATGTTTATGCTCATTAAAATGAGAAAGAAGAATAAGTGCTCGGTACAGAAAGTCACGTGAGTGCAACATATCAGATTTTTCCCCCTGGTTTACGACGACTTGCTGAATGCCTCTCCCCCCCCCCCCCCCCCCCGCCGATTTAGCTTATCAAAAACACATGTTGGTGTTCGCTATTTACGGATGACAGAGTAAGACGGCAGGCAACTGCACAATTGGATTTGACTTTTTGCTTAGCTGAGTTCTCGTCAGCTTCGATTCACGCAGAACTTTATTTCTGCTCGCGAGAAAGAAAATATCTGCCTATCGCGCTGCGGCTTTAAAAAAATAACAGGAAAAGTGGGACATTAAACATACAGCGGGGGAGAAATAATGAAATATGGGGCTATTATGGGAGTATCATCCCTGATCACAGCCTCAGAAACTCCACCGCACTGAAATACAATTTAAAAAAAGCAACATTGTGGTTTAATTCAGTTTTCGTGCGATTCTAGGTGTAGATTAATGTGTTTGTGTGGGTGGGCGCGTGGGCTAGCGAGCGAGTCTATCTTCCCTTTCCTTCTAACATACACAATTTATTGCCTTTACTCATTTACTTCTCCATATCTAACATGTAAGCTTTTCTAATTCTACATCATAAAATTCTTCATTAAGTCAGGAAGTCTCGTAAATGTAGAGACAGAATTTTAATCTTTTTCTGCTCTTATACACTCATTCCCCTTATCTCAGCGATGTCCAACCTTGTCTCCTTGCAAACGGTTACGCAGTGAGTGAGTGAGTGTGTGTGTGTGTGTGTGTGTGTGTGTGTGTGTGTGTGTACGTGTGTGTACGTGTGTGTCTGTCAGTCTGTGGACAGCATTACTCAAAAACGAAAAGTCGCTTAAAAACCATAGTAGATATTTAAGTTGAATGTCTTTCAGGGATACGACACGAAGATTTGGAAGAAAATTGCTCCACCCTAAACTGCTCTTCACATGGAAAATTTTTCCAACATTTTCATTTGCTCAAAAATGGCTCTAACGATTTTAATTAAAATGGCATATGTGTAAGACATTTTGATGACAAATGAAATGCATATTTTGAATTTTCTAGCTATAGCCCATATAGTCCTGTTTACTCTAGATGACTTTTGTATAATTTTCAAACCGTAAGAAACAGACCAAATCTTACTATGCAGAAAATGTAGATCTTGCTAAGACACACCATTCATGTCGAAATATTTTTTTGTGTTGTGAACCATTTCGGAGATATTCCTGCTATTTGTGTGAATTTTGGAAAAGTATGAACTTTTGTCAAATGGAACATCTATTTTTATATCTTAGCCGTGCAAAGAGAACGGAATTTGGCTATCGGTCAAGGAAATAAGCAGTAATATAATGATTATAATACTTATCTCATTCAACATGAAGAAGATATAAAAAAAAGCTGTTGTGTTGCATTCACATGACTTTTTCTACTCTTGTACTAACCATTCTTACAAACTCTTATTCCTATATCTTCTTCGTGTTAGTTGAGATAAACATTTGTACAAATTATCTTATTGCTTATTTCCTTGTAGGTACAAGGGGAATATTAGAATACAGTAGGCTTTGTGCGATAGCCAAATCTTTTAGAGCTTTGAGATTCGGTTCTCTTTGCGCACGTAACATAAAAAAATGAACAACGATGACCCATTTCACGAAAGTTCTAAGTTTTCCGAAACTCACACACATAACAAGGAATATCTCCGAAATGGTTCACCCTACAAGAAAATTTATTCAGACATAAATTGTGTATTTTAGCAAGATCTACATATTTTATATAGTATGATTTGGTCTATCTCTAACGGTTTACCAGTTATGCAAAAGTCGTGCAGAGTAAATACGACTACAGGGGCTATAGCCACAAAATTCAAGATATACATTTCATTTGACATCAAAATATCTCAAACATATGACATTTTAATAAAAATCATTAGAGCCATTTTCAAGAAAATCAAAATTTTCGAAAAATTTTCCACCTAAAGGGTAGTTTAGGGTGGGGCTACTTTCTTCAAAATCTTCGTGTCACATCCTTGAAAGACATTAAACTTAAATACCAACTTTGGTTTTTAACCGACTTTTCGTTTTTGAGTTATGCTGTCCACAGACTGACAGACTGACACACAGACACATACACGGAACTTTTTCTAAAATGCTTTTTTTTTGGATTCAGGGGCCTCAAAACATGTATTTCCGGTGAAATCTCGACATCCAATTTTTGGGTGGAATACAATACTTCCTCTACTTACCGGTAGAGAAAGTAATAAGAATTTGTAGGAATAGTCAGTACAAGAGTAGAGAAAGTCATGTGAGTGCAACACATCAGATATTTTTTTTGTTCATGGGAGTACATACGTAGTAGACAGAGAGAACAAAAGTTTGCTCTGAGTGTAACAGTTTCCAGAGCTGTGAACGAGTAGAAACGCTCATGTGAAAGCCGTGCTCAGACATTTTCTCTATTTTAATGTTAAGCAGAGTCTTTGACTGTAATATCCGTCAGTTTTTGGTGCAGAAGTCGTCTAATTGGCATGCATTGGTTCTTGTCACAGGGCTGGAACCCCTTTGACTTAACCGCCCCGCCGAGGGGGAAGCTGTCTGCATTCGACGGAATTAATGAACATTCTAAGGAGACAATTAAGTCTCTCGCAGACATGTAGAAAATCTTGCTCCTCTTTGAGATTTAATTTCAAGTGTAATATGTTTATGTTCGTTTGTTAGTGAATTATTCAGTAACACTTGCTCCCCCCCCCCCCTTCCCCTCCCAGTCACGTGCTGCAGACAAATACCAACACGCACCCTTGTGTTTGCTCAAGGGAGGGTCAACACTTTTCTTGTAAAGAACTCCTTCTGCAGGATACAAGCGAGCGAGGGGACTTCACAAAGTGCCTCTACAAAACAGATCCTGTTTCCTCATTCCCTTTACTCTCTTATAAAAGTCACCAATTCACTGCTAAATATCAACGCAAGCATTCTGCAATATTGCAATTTATGTGAAACACGCCGCGTTGCCCTTAGTTTAAACCTCTTTAAAATATTACTTAATATCCTTCAACAAATATCCTTAGGATAGTATAAAGAATAAAAAAAAGTAAACAAATAAATAAAAATCTGAAATGTTGCACTCACATGACTTTCTCTACTCTTGTACTAACCATTCTTACAAACTCTTATTCCTATATCTTCTTCGTGTTAGTTGAGGTAAACATTTGTACAACTTATCTTATTGCTTATTTCCTTGTAGGTACAAGGGGAATATGGGAATACAGTAGGCTTTGAGTGATAGTCAAATCTTTTAAAGCTTTGAGATCGGGTTTTCTTTGCACGTATAACATAAAAAATATAAAAAACGATGTTCCATTTCACGAAAGGTTTGTTTTCCGAAACTGGCACAAATAACAAGGAATATCTCCGAAATGGTTCACTCTACAAAAATATTTATTCAGACTTGAATTCTGTGTTTTAGCAAGATCTGCAGTTTTGTGGAGTAAGATTTTGTCTATCTGTTAGGGTTTACGAGTTACTCAAAATTCATCCAGCATAAACAGGACTACATGGGCTATAACCAGAAAATTCAAAATACATATTTCATTTGTTATACAAATATTTTAAATATATGACATTTTAATCAAAATTGCTAGAGCCATTTTTAAGAAAATCCATTTGTTTTAAAGATCTTCCATGTAAAGGTAATTTAGGGTGGGGCTATTTGCCTCGAAATCTTCGTGTCGCATCCTCGAAAGACATTAAACTTAAATACCAACTTTGGTTTTTAACCGGATTGCCGGTTGCTTTTTTTTTTATTTTGATTCAGGGAATTTTTGGGTGGATTACAATATTTCCTGTACTTAACAGTAGAGAAAGTAAAAGCTTGGGGAATGGATATCTGCAAACACTGTGTTAAAGAAACACAAATGCTAAGGAACAAAAGCTAGTAGAAAAAAACCTTGCTAATGTAATACGTTGCATTTGTATTTCAAACATACTAAACTACATGAATTGTTTCTAGAGGAGGCAGTACAGAAGGACATGTGAATGTGTTATGTAAACGAAAATTTGGTAGAGAAAATAATGTGAATGTAATACGTTGTATTTATACTTCAGCCATAATTTTCTAAGAGAGTTCTCCACCAAGAATTATCCTTAAATTAAATTTTTGTTAATAATTTTGGTTCATTAAAAAACTGCACTAAAGTTTTTATTGAAAGTTTTTATTGCAACATGGAAATGGCCTCCGAAATGCATATCTGCAAAATCGTTACTATAAAAAATTTATAGATTTTATTTAAATAGAAAATTATATTGTATAACTTTTGTGGAGATAAACATTGTGGTGATAATCTTTGTTATTTGTTTGAATTTTCAAATACTTAAATTTTCTCAAATGAAAGATAAATGTTCTTGGTTATGCAAAGAGAAAAATTGACTATTACTTAGTCTACGGTATTGCTATATTCCCCATGTACCTACAAGAAGTTTAGTAATAAGATAGATACATACAAGAGTGAGTAGAGAAGGTGATGTGAGAGCTACTACACGTTTGCAGGTTGAGCACGTTTGATATGCAGTACAGATTCACAAGTACAAATTCCTTGGAAATACAGAGAGTAATGCAGATGGGTGCCTCGTGACTTACATGGTGATGTGGCCAACTGGAATTCAAATTACCTTTCTAATGCTCTCCTGGCAGTTAGAAGGACTTACCTGATACCGTTATAATATCTGAATCATGTCTTTTGAACACTACGCAACTAAAACCTTTATTCGTAAATTCGTCGTTTAATTCTTCGTTAATATTCGTGCATATTTGATGGTTGTTTTAACCTCTTCGTATGTTTCTAGTTCACTTCCGTCATTGATTTTCTTTGCTATTGAGTTTTGGTGCAGACTTGACTGTGCGGTCTTCAAACTGCTACCAGTTCTTTCAATATACACAGAGTACTGACAAACTTGGCCTTAGTTGCGTAGTCACCTTCCTGTACCCGTACTTCGGAATTTCCCTGTGAATACACGTTTACGCTACACTATTGCAAAAGGTCAATTCTTCAAAAAGAAGTAATATTTCGAAATAATAAAACAACTATGTTAATAATATTTTGTATTGTTATTTTCGTGGATTATGACTATTTTATTCTAAAATACAAGGCAGTATTGAACATTCTGAACCTCTATAATAATTTTATATACACATAGTTATATTAGTGATATTAAGAAAGCAGGATATCGCAATCTTTCCAAAGCCAATCCTTTCCGTTCTAAAATAGCGGCGTACGCTAAGACGAGTCAGCGTTTCACCGCCTGCATGTGATGTGCCTAGGACGGCCTCCCCGCAAACCCCTCACCCACCTCCTGCTTGCCCCTCTCAGCCCGGCAAGCCCCTCACATACCCATCTGTAATGCTGGCGTTTAGCCGTATGCTATAGCGCGGTCATGACTCCAGAGTATTGTTGAAGTACTGTCAATTGTTTCTTTACGCTCACTACGGTCAGATAAAAAGGGTCAGTTGCCAAGAGTTTTCCATCCAGACCTTCAATTCACAAATGACAGAATGGTCAACTTCCAAATATATTAAACTGTTCTTAATTATCAACCATTACTTGAATGTTTTTGCAACTGAAAGCTTTACTTCTTTTTTTTTATTGTAATTTAACAGCTTCCAGGTCTTCACTCTGTCCTACATAAGGGGAGGGTAATCAGGTAAAGAAAAAAAAAAAAAAGAATGAGTATTTCTGCCATTGCAGGTGCCTTACTAGCATTTTAGCACCATCATTTCGGTTTTCTCGTATTTATTTTAAAGTCATGTATGGAACACAATTGTTCCAGGCCATTTACTGTTTCCTGCCTTTTGATCCCATTGCTACATCATATGCGTAGGCTACACGGGACACAACCTTCCCTTTAGCTTATTCTTCCACAGCTGAAGTGAAGAGTAGGGGGCTTAGCGTGTCCCATTGCGGCACTCCATTTCTTTGTAATATCGACTCTGAGGCAGAGATGTTGTGTGAGATTATTATTTCATTACATTGTAGAATTGAGGTTATAATTTGCGTCCATACGTTGTTCTTAAGTACGACATCTTCTAATTTTCTTATCAGTAGCGATATATTTACATAGTCGAATGCTTTTGTGAAGTCGATAAAATAGAATGAGTGCAAATTGTGAAGTCGAAAACGTGACCAATATCATCTGGAAGTTTGTAAAAAAGAAACAATGCCAATAACTGAGTATGCAAATATGTATATGGCCAATTGGCTGCAGTTCTGAATCACAAATTTTTTTTCCGTTGAAACCAACCTCATTTATCACTGCATATTTACGTAAGCAACTTTTGAATCATAATGTAGGAGAAAGATTATCACGATGCCAGACGAATCACATTACACATGCAGTAAATTGGGTACATGCCCCCCCCCCTCTCTCTCTATTGTACCAAGTGTAATTGACCAAATGACGACCTGTCATGCATTAACACCATTATTGCTTTTATTTCTGTTTTCAAAGTGGCCGATGACACAGTTTTGTTAATTAACAAACTCGTCCTTTCAGATATCATCTGGTAGCAAAGTTTTGTTTAAATATCCAGATAAAAGCATTCATTACTTTCTTATTTTGTTTTGTGTTACAATCTGTATCGGGTTTCAACAGAACGTTTAGCTGTAAGTAGCCGTTTTACTCTGTATTTAAATGAACTGTTGTGTGAAAAACTTAAATATTATTAATCAAATGCGAATTTGGCCCACTTCCATGGTACCGATGTGTACACCATACAACTTTTTTTTTTTTTTTTTTTTTTTTTTTGCCTGATTTTTTTGGGAGAAGTCTTTGCATTTATATTTTCAGTCAGTCCTGGAATTATATGTTGAAGGGCGATTAGAGAAGGTTATATGTGTAACGCAATAGAGTAATATATAGTATAGTAAAATGGATAGCATCAGAAAGGTCTCCAGGAAAAACTACAGATACGAACATGCTGAATTTTGCAGTGATCGGTCATAAGTTAGAAATTACTAATTTTATTATGCGCAAAATGCAGAGTTAGTCGAAGATTTAATTTTCTCCATTATTTTAAAAAATTCAGTCGCCTATCGCAATAAAACGGAAACTAAAGTGCACATAATTCACTTTTTCAACAGATTCGAAAAATGAAAAGTTTAATTTAATGAAGCGCGTTCAATGTTTGCCTACGCAAGCGGATTCACGTAAGGAGATATTTACTTTGCATTAGTTGAAACTTTCTGAAACGAACGATCAAATATTGCTCTTCGTTTACTACCTTTTATAACAAAATAAATATCGTCTTTACTTTTAACGCGTGCGTGCATGTATGTGTGTGTGTGTGTGTGTGTGTGTGTGTGTGTGTGTGTGTGTGTGTGTGTGTATGTAGCAAATAAAAGTGCTCTTGTGTGTGTTATTACTGCGGCATGTTTTCGCTTTAGCTCCAGTTTACATTTTAAACACAGGATTCTCATCATGTTCTCGCTGCAGGCATTTTGTGTTACGTTCCTCAGAATAGACACACACACACACATACACAATACTGCTTCTCGATTATTATCATGATCATCGCTTTTGATCACGCAATGCGAGCTTCTTTTGTCCGGCTGCTCTGCATGCGCCCGCTATTCTTTGCGAAACAATGCTGCATTCGGCGATATCTACTTCTCTAAGTGCCCAGTCTGTTGTAATATCACCTCAAATTAGGTTAAATACTCCTCCTACTGGTAAGTAGAGGAAGTATTGTATTCCACCCAAAAATTCGATGTCGAGATTTCACCGGAAAAATATGTTTTGAGACCCCCTGAATACAAAAAAAAAAAAAAGAGAATTTTTAGAAAAAAGTCCGTGTGTGTCTGTGTGTCAGTCTGTGGACAGCATAACTCAAAAACGAAAAGTCGGTTAAAAACCAAAGTTGGTATTTAAGTTTAATGTCGTTCAAGAATGCGACACGGAGATTTTGAAGAAAATAGCCCCACCCTAAACTACCCTTTACATGGAAACTTTTTCGAAAATTTTGATATTCTTGAAAATGGCTCTAACGATTTTGATTAAAATGCCATATGTTTCAGATATTTTTATGATAAATGAAATGTATATCTTGAATTTTCTGGCTATAGCCCCTGCTGTCGTATTTACTCTGGACGACTTTTGCATAACTGGTAAACCGTTAGAGATAGACCAAATCATACTATACAAAAAATATAGATCTTGCAAAAATACACAATTTATGTCTCAATAAATTTTCTTGTAGAGTGAACCATTTCGGAGATATTCCTTGTTATGTGTGTGAGTTTCGGAAAACTTAGAACTTTCGTGAAATGGATCATCGTTGTTCATTTTTTAATATGTTAAGTGTGCAAAGACAACAGAATCTCAAACATTTGACTATCGCACAAAGCCTACTGTATTCTAATATTCCCCTTGCACCTACAAGGAAATAAGTTGTACTAATGTTTATCTCAACTAACACGAAGAAGATATAGGAATAAGAGTTTGTAAGAATGGTTAGTACAGGAGTAGAGAAAGTCATGTGAGTGCAACAGATCAGATTTTTAATGTTTAATCCTCTACCCTGGCCTTTCAAAAGCAACTCTATCCTATGGCAGTGAAATCTGAATTTTAGACTTAACAAATCTGATACGTTATCCCGCACGGTTTCTTTTTTAGCATGCCACATTTTTGGCTGAAATGTAACATTTCTTCGACTTATTATACGTGCTAAACAAAGTAAAAATAGTACAATTTCACTTAGTAGATTACTGTTGGTTCAATACACCTGCACATTTCTGTTTCAAAACCCTCAATAGCAGTATAGGTTGCAAGATAGTTTTATTTTTTAACTGAAGCCCTAGTGTTCCTTGCATTGCACAGGACTTGTTTGACATTGTCGGATGACCTCCATTAGTGCAAGGAAGCACAACACGGAGGAAAAGACTCACCGTGCGGAGTTGTATATTTCTCCTTTATGCATGCGCAGCACGCATGCGCAGAATCAGATAAATAGCTCACCTCGCGGGTATATCATCGTCTGCAGCGAAATGGCGCCATTTCGTATTTCTGCCTCTCTGCGGAATTTTTATTTCTGTCTGTGTGATACATCGACTGGTTATGAATGCATAAAGCGGACTACTTCATTCCTGTAATATGTATGCTCTTGGGGTAGCCGCCCGGCCCGGAAATGACATCGTAATGACGTCATAAACTCTGTTTTCTTATCACAAGTTCTCGCTGGAAATGAAAACACTGTTTGTGTGGCAAGAATAAACTGTGAGACAAGCTGAAGTAGCCGCTGCGACGTGCCGGCATTAACTCACATGATATTCTCCACTCACTCTTCTATTAGCTGTTCTTAGAGACACTTTTTCCTCTCTACCAGCGTTGCTCAACTGCAGGCAAGTTTCCCGCTGGGTGGAAAAAGTAACTTCAAAAGTACAAAATAATTCGATTTCAAATGTTTTAGGTCTTCAAATTGTGAAGAGAATGTGTCATACAGTTGCTTAAAAGATTCGCTGTATTTTTCCAGGAAAATACCCTATATAGTGAACACGGAACGTAAGCAAAGGAAATGCGATAAATCTATAACTACCAGTCTTACAAATCAAGCACTTAACTTTATCGTCTTTATTTCGAATACAAAAAAAAAAAAAAAAAAAAAAAAAAAAATCTTTCTTCCATTGAACTGTGTGCACTGCTACTCCGCACCATCCGCCTCTGATTAGCAGGTCGGGTTCTGCTTGCCTTCGTCAGTGGAGGGGGAAAATAACATATTGTGAAGGCAACAAGACTAAAACTAGTCATTAATACTTACAGTACCAGCTGCCAAATATTCAAGCGGATGAATTATTTATTGATTGAAATATTCAATGTGCAATTAGAAATGTTCACATTATGAAGCGGTTCAGTTTTTTTCTCATATCTAGAGGTGCAACCTGGATTTTCACATGGAATATACAAATTATTAGGCCTATATGAGACATACATGTAACTTTTACATTTGTTTACATTGATAATTTATGTTTTCTTAATGTCCAATAAAGTATGGAAAATCGATTTAGATTTATTATTGCTTTTTACGATTGTTTGAAGTATTGCAGAAAGCAATTGAGTAGGCATGGACAGTAAGTAACTCATCAAATCTCGGTCCTGCGCCTTGGTCTCGTATTCCCTAAATGCATTCTCAACCTTACAGTTCTTGGTACGCCATATACTCACAATAGTGTAGACAACACGTTAGAAATGGTCTATTAGTAAGTCGCTACTCTGCTCCCCTCAGTTGTCTTCTAATTTGGTCCGCGCGTTATTAAATTTCTTCTTTTGTAACGCCAGATGCGGGTGCATGTCTCAAAGACTGCAGGGCAAGCTACCTTACACCACTCGGCGGCCCCGTGCGTCAAAAAAAAAAAAAATAAAAAAAATACAGGGTCAATCTAGCTCAAACAAACTGGCGGCGAGTAAACCTCCAACAGAACCTGTGACGGCGTGAGAGAAAGAGAGAGAGACAGAGAGGTAGAGGCAGTTTATGAGACAAAGGGAAGCGTTTTGGTTTATGTGATGTAATAGGAATGTTGAATGACACAAGTGCATGGTGTGGTCGGGGAAGCCAGCAGTTTGAGAGAGAGAGAGAGAGAGCGAACTGAAGGTATGTGTCAAGGTTACGATAGGACTGAACAGCTGTGCGGTTTAAGGTCACGCTCAGCTGTAAGGATAAAACAGAGCTGCGTTTTGTGATTCAGTTTAGCAGAAAATTAACTGGTGTCAGAAGTGGGATATGACATATTGACATTTTCTTAAGTATGTATTTTAATCAGCAGCCATCTAGGTCATTTCGTCTAACACTAGTTGGTGACAGTGATGTGTGAATCACAGAGATGTCTACATTCTTGCAGCTCGCCTTC
Source organism: Tenodera sinensis (assembly GCA_030765045.1). Taxonomy (NCBI): domain Eukaryota; kingdom Metazoa; phylum Arthropoda; class Insecta; order Mantodea; family Mantidae; genus Tenodera; species Tenodera sinensis. The sequence continues at coordinate 4,254,583 of CM060961.1, read as the reverse complement.
TTGTGCTAGCGAATGTTTCTAAATTTGCACACGCACACACACACTCGAGTAGTTAATGTTGAATCGTGCGTTGTGAAGTCGTATCTTTTTAATAGCCATTAAACGGAAGTACATAGGCAGGAAGGAAGGAACGTAAAATGGAGTTATTTGGTTAGCTGGAGGAAGCCTGTTGGGAATTTATGTATGTTAAAGTGTTCCCGTACATCACATTTATATGAAATGAAGACGTGAGGCGAGTAGAAATAGTCACATTGCTTCTAGTCTGTCCACCCACCCACACACAAAGGAGAATGTCATTTCGACCCTGAGCCGTGTAAGCTCCACCCTCTTTTATAAAAATCCCTACCACCCCCTGCACACAAAAGCGAGGATTCTTGGCTACGTCATTCTCAGGACTTCGCTTGGCCATATTGCAAACTGTCCTGTTCTTTTCCTCAGCCCTACTTCCTCATAATGAACGTAAACATACCATATTACACATGTCCACGCCCTACAAACATCATGTTTCTATTTACTTCATTTTAATCAAGGTAAACGCTTACAGAAATAGTTTAACATTTCGTTGCAGACACAAAGTAAATACAGGAGTGTGAAATAATAGCGGAATCTTTTAGGAATATGTACCACTGAAATTGCATAAAGGTGAATAAAAACCAACCCTTTCATTTTATCCGCATAGAACAATATATGCGAGGCTGACTAGATAGGAGCTGAGTCATGGAAAATCGGCCACCCTTGGGGAAAACATTGTTGCCTTGTGAAAGTAGATCACTCATTAGTAATACATTGGTAGCAGAGAGACCAGTGATGCACTCTTCTGTTTGATCAGTTTGTGTTTGATGTCTGGAAAGTGTGAAAGTTTTTTCAAGTACAATGGAAATTCAAACACATTTTTCCATATAATGATTCTGCACGCTTTCAACTTAAGAAAATAAATTCCAGTTTTCGTTGAGAAGTTTTGGTAAGCGTTATTGTTAGTTTATATTTAGTTTAAACTAAGCAAAATGTTGCTGGAAATTGTGGTAAAGGTAAGTGAACTATAGAGGTCGTTTAATGGTTCGGCCCCAATCGCGTGTATGCGTGCTCGGCGGGCTGTGTTCTACACCTGGGAGTTTTCCATTCTAAAACTGCCGCATTACATATTTAGGAATAGGTCCCTGATGTTTATGATGTTTCATAATTTCTTTTTTCATTGAAAATGTAACTGAAGCACGACTTTATCAATAGTGATTAAAATTATACAATTCACACGTGTCACATAAACTCATATTTGGATTTTTAACTTTTTTTTTTTCTTGTCACCTTTCGTAGTATAATATTGTCTCTTGAATTTTCGTATTTTTGTCATATTTGTCTCTAATGCTCCTATTAGGTCTTTTTAGCGTTACAAGCTTGCGTGGAAATAGAAGATGGTTTCTTTTTGAAAACTAAAAATGGAGCAATAAAATTAATGTTATTTATTATTCAGTATGCTAGATTTATAAAGTAGATCTTTGAAAAAGAATGTTAATTTAAAGAGTATTACATTTTTGAAGATCTGAAAATGCATCCAAAAAATGTTAGGTCATATTTATCGCTATATTTTGTAGTTTTTTCGGTCATAATTTCTGCATATTTGTGACATTTTAGGTTATAACGACCCGGGTTCTACTAGTCATGAGTAACGGTAACTCTGTTATAAGTGACGTCACGAGCTCTAATCCACTTTGGATTGTTTACATTTTAAAAGTTTAGCACCTAGATATATCAATAGAGATTTTGGAAACACTCGCATGTTTCAGACACTTGTTTCTAGAAGATTTGAAAACTGCACGAACTGTCTCATGATTCGGTTTTTACGTAGGTATGTGTGGTATACAAAAATTCTTTGTTAAAGCATGCATTTCCGGGATGCACTCAGCCTCGTTAGGTTTCTCAGGGGCGAATTTAGGAGCGAGCGCTGGTTGTAAAGCCCACGGTATTAGATACGGTAAAAGTACGTCACAATATGATGTTGGATTAACGCAACGTTAAACACTAGTGATAAATAAGAGAGGTGTAAAGAAGCGTAGAATTAACAATTTAACTGTTAGCGTCTCATTGTGAACGATAATTGGAGTAGGTACGTCGCTCGTATGTAACTAGTGCAATAAATTTCTCAGCTTGCAGTAGCGTTGATGGGATCTTGAGCCCCTGGGGAAATACTCCAATGTTCAATTCTATTAGAACCTGCACAACTGTGGGGCCATAATGGAGCGAGCGAGCTAGCGAGCTAGGGATCTAACATTCCGGCGGGAGTTGAAACCTAAACCCTCCGATTACCATCTTAGTCCCTCGGTGATAAAGCAACCAAGGATTGATATTACAATTTTATGTTTTCCATGTGCATTACAACTGAAATCCATTTTGTTACAAACCATATCTCTCGTCGTAACAGAACACGTGCACAACAATGTGGCTATTTTCCACACCGTGACACCATAACAATATTTCACATTGCACCACAATAATAATAATAATAATAATAATAATAATAATAATAATAATAATAATAATAATAATAATAATAATAATAATAATAATAATAATAATAATAATAATAATAATAATAATAATAATAATAATAATAAAGTTGGAGCCGTTTCCGTGGCTTATTTGTTGAAATTACCCCATTAACAGAGAAATTATGATTAAAATAAGGTTTAGAGTAATTGTGACTGTTACGCGTAAAATCCCGTTTTTTTCAGGAATGACATCTATATAGATAAATTTAATAAACGAAACCCTGTCTGAATACAAAATTTGATCGAAATGGATAGAGCCGAAATAGTTGCATGGAATATACATTAAACCACTGATAGATCTGTGACCATTTCCTACGGAGATATTTTAGTTTTCTCGAAAACAAGCTGGCAGCACTGCAGATTTTGTGGGTGTCACTTTCCCTAGCTCAGCACATAAACAAACACAGTAACGGAGCTTCTTGAGAACACAAACAAATACCCTGTCGTGTCCTTCTGTGTTTACTGCGCGAGTGTAGACCAATCACAAGCGTTAGCTCCCAAAACATTAAAGTGAAAGCGAAAGTGCCCGATCTATTTACATCCACAATCCAGGTCAATTCCCTGTCCAACCTCAACACAACGTTGTCGAGTTACTTCACGTCTGAAAAAGCTGCTCGGAGTACTTCTTCACATGTTTTAAGTGATCAATTATTTGGAAACAGTGTGATGTTCCATAATTACTACCGAAGCTATGTCAGAAATAAGCAACTCTACGCATCTTATAAGTAACAAACTGTTATCCTTGTACATTCTTGTAGAATTACGCATCCAAGTTGGATCAAAAACCATTTATTTATTTGAAATCGGCTGTTCAAAGAACAAAATTCCATTAGACTTTTTTGTTTGTAATGATTCTATGAAGAACATATTAGAGAGAATGTAATGACTTCCCTTCCAGCAACTTGGAAATGGCTAACGATTTCGATCAAATTTTGTATTCAAATTTTATGATTCCTGAGAAAACGCAATTTTACGCGTAACAGTCACAATTGTTGGTCAACACTGATGCTTTGCGGAAACAACTAAATACTATAATGAGCTTGAAAAAGGTAAAACAATACATATACTTATATAGAATCTGTAATATATCTATAAATATTCAGCACTGTCTAAAAATAGTGTATAATGCACGGGTTAGAAGGATTTCATTGTGTTCGTAGATAACCTAAAATCGGATTCACAGCTACTCACAAAATAAACTGTTCCTTTTAACCCTTCTATCATAAATAACCGTTATTAACTGAGATTCTGATCAAATAAGTGTTACGGACAAAAAATTACATAACTCGTTTAGCATTTTTATTATATTTTAGAGATTGCAACAATCTTCTTAAAATATATACATAAAAACTTCAACTTGAATAAAAACAAAAGCTGACAGTGTTTATTTATTATGATACGAAGGATCTGATGTACCAAAATGAAATAGACTGGTGGAAAAATAGCCACAGGGGGGTATTTTAAACATTTACATGCTTTCAAAAAGAATTCTAATGAGAAAAATTAGTAGAACGATTTAAAATACTTTATAACACGTGCACACGGTCATTTAAATGATCACGTTGGACGCTTTAACCACAATCGGCATAGTAATCTGCAATAACCACATCTTGTATGCGCAAAGTCCAAGAAGTTCGTCAATTCTCACAGTTTAGTGTCATTATATGTATCTATGATGACATTCCACTTTTAAAGCATGAAGCAAGTATAATATCTCAGCCAAAATGTCTACTAAACACCGAAACACAAAGATGCAATGTTGCAAACTCACCTTTCGAACATTGTATTGTTCCCTAACCTCAAACACAGATTGCTAACATTATTAATAAATTCTGTGCTCATGCTTGCAGGTCACCATAGTTTGTAAAATGATCACACATTCACTAACAAAATTATCGCTTTAGACAACAGAATTTCTGTGTGGTTTTCGGCAGTAAATGTTATTTCTAAGTAACTGATTAAAACTGAAGGCTGTTGATAAAAGATTCTGCTCACGTTTGGGCAACAAAGCCTTCATTAATTCTGTTTGCGTTTTCTCCCGCTAGAGCCCAGCACAGACTTCCTCCTACACGATGCTCTACTGTCAGTACTTAGTGTTCACTTATTTTTCAACGTACCAATTGAGATCGCTTCTGCTTCAGATAAGCTAAACAAAAAGGTGCTTTTACTCAGATGGAGGAGTTGAAAAAAGTAGCACGTTTTTACGAGTCCCTCCGAGGGGCAAATCCTAGAGTAACTTATCAGGTAGAGGTTATTATAATGCTCTGGCAGTACGTTATAGATAATAATTCACTGCTTACGATGGTGGTAATATTCCCATAATGCCTTTTCAACCAACATTTGTTTGATACGAATATAATGTAATGTCAACAAAGCATAGCATTTTGCTTCACTGCCAGTCAAGCGAGGACACTGAAACTTGCTGGAATATTTATCTATCATACTGCTTCTTTTTCCTCTCCTTTTCCCCCTTCCTGCTCTTTTTCTTCTCTACTTTCCTACTCTTCTTCTGCCTTTTCTTAAACGTGCTCTTCTTTTCCTCTCAGTTGGCGTTCTCGTTACCCACACTGTTCCGTTAACAATGCTTATGACTGACTATACAGCGTTATGTTTGTGACTGACAGCCGGTTGGGTTAGGTTAGGTTAGGTTAGGTTTAGTTGTTTCTATAACATAAGACGGGCTTACCAGAGGATATACCTATAGATACCTTTGTCCCACAGTTTGTATAACCTTAGTCTTGTGATTCATTGGAGGATAGGTTCAATTTGGGAGGTCGTGGGTTCGGTTTCCGTGACCAACCTTCCTGATCCATGGGTTTTTTCGGACTTTTAAGGCTTTTCCCGGGTCACAAGGTGACTGCTCAGAACGATAGTTATATCCCTCGAATTTAACGTCGCTCTATTTCATTTTACCTTCATTTTAGAGTCAGAAGTGTTGGCGATGGGCGAGTTTGGCGCTGCTGTGTGAGTACTTTGCTAACCGTAACTGCTGTTCTCAGCGGATGGGTGACATTATAGTCGCCTGACTCAAGTCTGCTTGACGAATCCTGGTGTCGAGGTGAAGAATCTCCAGAATCTCGCTTTCATCTCATCCCTTCCTCTCGGGTTTCATATTATTAGCTTCTATCTAAAGTTTTCCTGTTTATTGTTTAAAATTGAAAATTAGAATATAAATTATATGTTAGATTCAAATTATTTTCTGGGCACACTTGTTTTAGTTCTTACTGCCACAAACCTTATCCATGGTTCAAATCACGGCTATTGAATCCTGATTCCCCCTCTTATATACCTGAAATTTGTCAGTTTTATGTGATTTCATTTGTTGTGCGGTGCCAATGTAATGTTTGTCTACGGGCCCTTAAATCCCACTCACTAACTCACTTATTCACTCACTGACGCTAAAGTAATGTATTTTTTAAGTACAAGAGAGTACCCTATAGCTCGAGGTATGGCCTCTCTGGTGTGGAAAATATCCCCCATTTGTCCTGCAAAACAATGGATGGATCCCTGCCTCAGAAGTTGGGTCGTTTCGTGCACCGGAAATGATGTTCCAGATGATGGCTGCAAAGATTGAATCAATTCAAAGACGGTGTTTTCGATCCCATGTCGACCTGAACCTAGTTACTAATGCACATTATCATGTCCTGCAACCCAACGTGCTACAGCACTATACGGCACAGCCTTATTACTGCTTGCTTCACACAGCCATGACATTTTCTGGCGTTTTTTACACGGGCCAGTTCGATCTTTATCCATTTTGAACTTGGTAAACATCCCCTTTAGGGCGGTGCGAGTTGACGACTTACGTTCAACTGCTATCACTGCAGCAGCTATACGTACGTCACCACCTGGGTTATATAGCTGCCAACCCAACATGTGTTGCCAACTGCAGCTCGAACAAAAATCCCTGCACGGACGTAAGACAGTGTTGCCACTTATTTCTTTCCAAGCCTCGTAATCCTGAGGCCATCATTAACAACCAACTTTCCCTTCTATTCGATAGTTAGATGTTTAAAGCCATGTCGATATACGCTGGCCTTCAAATTCCACAGTGTTTCCATGCCATCGCGAAAAGCAACTATTTATCGTAAAGGTGAATATCGAAAAATTGCATATCATGAATAACGGATATCCAAAATGAGCGACAGCACAAAAGAACGTTATTGGAGTAAATTGTATGCAGGCGTATAGGCACGCGCGCAGGCGCACCTCAATGTAACTAAACATAAATTCTCATAAATACAAAACTTAATGTTTATACAAGATACAGATTCGGATAAATATAACTTTCTAACGCACTCCCCACAATTGTTCAAATATTGAAGTTATTTATGTATGCAATAAAACGTATATCGTAATTTTTCTGGGAATAGCTTAGGTAATCCACTAATATTCGAAAAATGTAAATGTAAATTATTAGAAATACACAAAAATATCAATATCTGTTTCTAGAGACATCTTCCTTACAAGAAACTTACCTGTTTTACTATGACAAACTGCTAATAATAATGGTCAGTCTATAAATCAACAATGAGAATGAAATTCAAGAATTAGACCGTCAACAACGCACCAAATGAACATTAAATTGTGACCAACTCAGCGTAAAATATGCTCTGGAATAAAACACAATTTTTAAAATGTTAATTTATAATATATGTTAGTGATTTTAGGAATGCAACAGCTTTGAGATCCCGTTCTCTTTGCACACTTAACATATAAAAAAATGAACAGCGATGTTCCATTTCATGAAAGTTTTAAGTTTTCCGAAACTGATAGAAATAACAAGGAATATCTCCGAAATGGTTCACTCTACAAAATAATTTATGCAGATATAAATTGTTTTAGCAAGATCTACATTTTTTGTAGAGTAAGATTTTGTCTATCTCTTATGGTTTACGAGTTATGCAAAAGTCATCCAGAGTAATCAGTACGAGCTACATAGGCTATAGCCACGAAATTCAAAATGTCATTTCATTTATCATACAAATATCTTAAACATATGGCATTTTAATCAAAATCGTTAGCCATTTTCAAGAAAATCAAAATTTTTCGAGATAAAGGGTAGTTTAGAGTGGAGCTATTTTCTTCAAAGTCTTCGTGTCGTATCCTTGAGAGGCATTAAACTTAAATACCAACTTTGGTTTTCAAGCTACTTTTCGTTTTTGAGTTATGCTGACCACAGAGTTAGACACACACACGCACCTTTTCCAAATATGCCTTATTTTTTTTTTTTTTTTGATTCAGGGGTCTCAAAACATATAGGCATTTCGTGTTAAATCTTGATTACGAATTTTTGGGTGCAATACAATATTTCCTCTACTTACGAGTCGAGAAAGTTAAAATGTTGAAAGTAATTGTTTATAATGAAACTTTTCGACCCGGTGCACAGATACAAAATAATGCACGCGTTTGTTACATAATTGGCAGCACTCCGTGGTGTGAGCTTCGCTCTGTATGACCTAGAAAGAGTATTTTTATTGTTAAAGTCTGGCAGTAGCAAGGTTAAACAAGAACAAATCGATATTGCCGCAAATTATTTCTCGCGCGTAAAGGAAATGTAGTAACGCTCTGATGGAGCTGATATGTCGCCGTGTAAAAAACCCACCCCATCCCCTGTCTCCATACGTTTCCATGCAGAAGAGAATTCCTCGACGGTGGTAAAGAAATTTATATGGTAGTTTTCCAGGACCGCGATAGCTATTTACTATTTATTTTTCCCAATGGTGCTATTCGATGCTATCAAGATGGCGGTGGCGAAGAGCGCTGAGAAATTGGAAGGGAGGGAAGATGGTATCAGCTTCATATGAAAGGGCAACCTAGCCCATTACAAATATACTGGCCTGGAGAAAAAAACCCAGTCGACTTCCACACACGCGCATTTCAATTGTTGGTGCTTCCTCCAGCGGGTTGCTGCACTCAGGGGGTAGTATAATAATTACTCGCTCACTATGGATAACCCGAACAACGTATACTAAGACCAAATCTTGTAGACCTACCTTAAACACACAATTTATGTCTAAGTAAATTTTTTTTGTAGAGTGAACCATTTCGGAGATATTTCTTGTTATATGTGTGAGCTTTATAAAACAAAATTTCGTAAAAGGGAAGGTTATGATTCACTTTGTATTACTTAACCGTGCAAAGAGAGTGAAATTTTAAGGCTATCACATAGCGACCAGGTCTTAAAACATTTGCCTATGACAAAGTGTACTGTATTCCCATACTTCCCTTGTACCTGTATTAACATGAGGACGATATGGGAATAAACTTTTATAACAATAGTTGGTAGAAGAGTAGAGAAAGTCATGTGAGTGAAGCATATAACATTTGTTTTACAATTATTTGCTTACTACGTGATGTACTGACAAAGAAATGCCAACAGAGGAATTGCTAACGAAGATGCTCCTTGAACCTTTTGACTGAAACATTTAAGAGAGGTAATAAGGTCAGAGCGGGCAATTATACCGTCGGTCTATCTGTCTTTAATGGTGTGTGGGTGTCAGGCAAGCGCTGTCTTGCACAAGGTCAAACTTGCCAATTTAATATATCGTTGCAGACGAATGTCCTGAGTAATACACAGCTTATAGAGACAGCCAAGCGAAAATTCCATTTTCCATACGTTTAAAGTTAGCGCGTGGAAATTCTGTCTGTTATATAACAGGTAAACTTAAAGAGATACACAAACCATATTACTGCGCAGAAAATGTGTATTTCGTTAAAGCATTACGACCAGAATGCCTCAGGTGGTAACCTCCATTCAGGAGGTCGTAGGTTCGATAAGCTGTCATTGAGTCATATATACTTATGATACACTCACCACATCCATCCTCCTGTCAGGAACATAGACACAAAAGATCACCTTTCAGTGGAGGTACTAAGTCCCTCTCTGTAAGTTGTCATTGAGTCATATATACTTATGATACATTCACCTCATCCATCCTCCTGTCAGGAACATAGACACAAAAGATCACCTTTCAGTCGAGGTACTAAGTCTCTCTCCGTAAGTTGTCATTGAGTCATATATACTTATGATACATTCACCTCATCCATCCTCCTGTCAGGAACATAGACACAAAAGATCACCTTTCAGTCGAGGTACTAAGTCTCTCTCCGTAAGTTGTCATTGAGTCATATATACTTATGATACATTCACCTCATCCATCCTCCTGTCAGGAACATAGACACAAAAGATCACCTTTCAGTCGAGGTACTAAGTCTCTCTCCGTAAGTTGTCATTGAGTCATATATACTTATGATACATTCACCTCATCCATCCTCCTGTCAGGAACATAGACACAAAAGATCACCTTTCAGTCGAGGTACTAAGTCCCTCTCCGTAAGTTGTCATTGAGTCATATATACTTATGATACATTCACCTCATCCATCCTCCTGTCAGGAACATAGACACAAAAGATCACCTTTCAGTCGAGGTACTAAGTCCCTCTCCGTAAGTTGTCATTGAGTCATATATACTTATGATACATTCACCACATCCATCCTCCTGTCAGGAACATAGACACAAAAGATCACCTTTCAGTCGAGGTACTAAGTCCGTCTCCGTAAGTTGTCATTGAGTCATATATACGTATGATACATTCACCTCATCCATCCTCCTGTCAGGAACATAGACACAAAGGATCACCTTTCAGTCGAGGTACTAAGTCCCTCTCCGTAAGTTGTATTGAGTCATATATACTTATGATACATTCACCTCATCCATCCTCCTGTCAGGAACATAGACACAAAAGATCACCTTTCAGTCGAGGTACTAAGTCCCTCTCCGTAAGTTGTCATTGAGTCATATATACTTATGATACATTCACCTCATCCATCCTCCTGTCAGGAACATAGACACAAAGGATCACCTTTCAATCGAGGTACTAAGTCCCTCTCCGTAAGTTGTCATTGAGTCATATATACTTATGATACATTCACCTCATCCATCCTCCTGTCAGGAACATAGACACAAAAGATCACCTTTCAGTCGAGGTACTAAGTCCCTCTCCGTAAGTTGTCATTGAGTCATATATACTTATGATACATTCACCTCATCCATCCTCCTGTCAGGAACATAGACACAAAGGATCACCTTTCAGTCGAGGTACTAAGTCCCTCTCCGTAAGTTGTCATTGAGTCATATATACTTATGATACATTCACCTCATCCATCCTCCTGTCAGGAACATAGACACAAAAGATCACCTTTCAGTCGAGGTACTAAGTCCCTCTCCGTAAGTTGTCATTGAGTCATATATACTTATGATACATTCACCTCATCCATCCTCCTGTCAGGAACATAGACACAAAGGATCACCTTTCAGTCGAGGTACTAAGTCCCTCTCCGTAAGTTGTCATTGAGTCATATATACTTATGATACATTCACCTCATCCATCCTCCTGTCAGGAACATAGACACAAAAGATCACCTTTCAGTCGAGGTACTAAGTCCCTCTGTGTAAGTTGTCATTGAGTCATATATACTTATGATACATTCACGTCATCCATCCTCCTGTCAGGAACATAGACACAAAAGATCACCTTTCAGTCGAGGTACTAAGTCTCTCTCCGTAAGTTGTCATTGAGTCATATATACTTATGATACATTCACGTCATCCATCCTCCTGTCAGGAACATAGACACAAAAGATCACCTTTCAGTCGAGGTACTAAGTCCCTCTCCGTAAGTTGTCATTGAGTCATGTATATTTATGATATGATACATAGAGGAATGAGTGTAAAGTTAAATGTTTCGGGAAAGTAGATTTATTTCATATTACAGAGATGGTCGTTTTAAAACAGAGTGTAATTTCTTATTCCTTGGATTTTTGCAGAAGATTCAAGATTTTCTTCAGAAATGTGAATCTTGCTTTATATGCCATGCAAGGCAAATTCAGAATGTAATATCAGATTTACGAGAGGTCGTAAGGGAGACTTTGGAAAAGGAATAAAGGCGGAAGGACAGTAGGGGGTGCAACAAACAAGCACCCCCCCCCCGCCCCACCCGCTTCTTTGGGCATCTCCTAGGAGACATAACGAGCTCTTCGAAAGGGAAATGGACGAAATTGACTTTCGGTGTCTCATAGAATATTTGAACCCCTCTATCGCATAAACGTTAACCACCAATATATTGGCGACATTTGCACTGGGGCGTATAACCCTAAGTGTTTCCTTCAATACATTGTTGCTTTAGCTATAGGAAATCTTTGGGGCAGTTACTTCCCTCACATACACCACGCCTGCCAAATAGTCTTCCGCACCCTTCAACTCATATAATACAATAGTGTTGCACCCCCCTCCAGATGTGGTGGTGCAGTGTTGCCAACGTTACAGCTGGACACCACAAGTCAAGTACATATATGGTAGAAGGCGTGTGTCTAGTATAACCGATGCTTCCTCTACCTTAATACAGGTAAACATTTGTACAAATTATCGTATTACTAATATTCTTGTGGGTACAAGGGGATATGAGTATATAGTAGAGTTTAAGTGATAGTCAAATGTTTTAAAGCTAGTCTCTATAGGATGGCTTTGAAATTTAATTGTGTTTGCATGGCTAAGAGGTAATAAAATGAATAACGATATCTCATTCGGGAAAAGTATACGTGTTTGAGAATTGAAAAAAGAACAAGGAATAGTTCATTTAACAAAGAAAGATCATCTGGCATCTAGATGAACCCTTTTGAAGTAAGATTTTGTCTATCTCTTACGGTTTACAACTTATTCAAAAGTAATCCAGAGTAAACAGGACTATATAGGCTATAGCGAGAAACTTCAAGATATACATTTCATTTGTCTTTAACATATAGTATTTTATTCAAAATCGTTAGAGCTTTTTCGCATACGTGAAACACATTAAGCTTAAATATGAACTTTGGTTTTTAAGGGACTTTTCGTTTTTGAGTTATGCTGTCCCCCCCCCCCCCCCCCCACACACACACACACTTTTACTTTCTCTACTGGTAAGTAGGGGAAGTATTGTATTCCACCCAAAAATTCGATTTCGAGATTTCACCGGAAATGTACCTATATGCTTTAAAGCATTTTTAGAAAATGGTCCGTGTCTGTGTGTCTGTCAGTCTGTGGACAGCATAACTCAAAAACGAAAAGTCGGTTAAAAACCAAAGTTGGTATTTAAGTTTAATGTCTTGTAAGGATGTGACACGAAGATTTTGAAGAAAATAGCCCCAGCCTAAACTACCCTTTACATGGAGAATTTTTCGAAAATCTTGATTTTCTTGAAAATGGCTCTAACAATTTTTATTAAAATGTCATATGTTTGAGATATTTTGATGGCAAATGAAATGTATATCTTGAATTTTCTGGCTCTAGCCCGTGTAGTCGTATTTACTCTGGACGACTTTTGCATAACTGGTAAACCGTTAGAGATAGACCAAATCATACTATATAAAAAATATAGATCTTGCTAAAATACACAATTTATGTCTCAATAAATTTTCTAGTAGGGTGAACCATATCGGAGATATTCCTTGTTTTATGTGTGAGTTTCAGAAAACTTGGAACTTTCGTGAAATGGGTAATCGTTATTCATTTGTTTATGTGTTACGTGTGCAAAGCTTTAAAAGATTTAACTATCGCACAAAGCCTACTGTATTCTAATATTCCCCTTGTACCTACAAGGAAATAAGCAATAAAATAATTTGTACAAATGTTTATCTCAACTAACACGAAGAAGATATAGGAATAAGAGTTTGTAAGAATGGCTAGTACAAGAGTAGAGAAAGTCATGTGAATGTAATACATCAGATATTTTCTAAATCTACTTCTTTTTACTCCGGGAGGCTGTAAACATAAATATTTGCGATGAAATCGCGAGTAGATATAGTAGAGATAGAATACATACGCTCTTTTTAAGATAAATACGGACTGATGAAAGCTGTAGGCATATGTATGTTAATAACAGCTGTGTACACATGACAATGTACCTAACTGTTTCATTCAATTTGTTGATTTGTCTTCCCTTATGTGTCCGCTTTGTTTCAGTTATTATATGTCTGACTCATACAATGAAATAAACGTGGAATGTTTGTCGAACATAACCATGTTTACGACTCTAACCAACCAGCTTTCAACAATGTGTAAACACACCGGAAGGGAGGGGCTTCGGCTAGAAAAAACACATCAAATAGATAGGAAAAGTGTTTGTAAGAATTGTTAGTAGAAGATTGAGGAGAGAAAGTCATGAGATTTTGCATGTTAGGGATGTGGGGTGACGTCAGTAATTGGCAGATGTTTTTCCTTATGCACGACGGTTGGTCCCTGGAGGACAGTTGCTTGTTAACGAAGTGGTGCTCCAAACTGGCGGCTGCCTACTGGGAATTTCCAGGGCGACACTTCAACCTGACTCACTTTATTGCTCCTGAAAATTTGTTACAACTCTTTCAAATGTCATGTGACTACTCACTGCGTTTATGATGTACCATATTAAAATATTTTTATTCCCCTTTATCCTCTATGGACTTTCGTCTGGAAAACATTTGCCTCGTATAGTAAGTAGAGTAAGTATTGTATTCTATTAAAAAAATCGATGTCGAAATTTCACTGAACATACATATTTTGAGGTGTCTCAATAAAAAAAGAAAAAAAAAAAAAGGAAAGTAGATATTCAAGGTTAATGTTTTATGGTTGTTTGATAGTGAGGTTATGTGATGAGTCAGTTTTATAATAAGAGAGAATGAGGTCATTTCCCTAATGAGATCTAAGCCCAGAGCTTGTATAACCTCCTTTACTGTCACACCTCGGCATGACGACCCTCTCCACACAAAAAACAGCGCTCTCGTCGCTTTTTATTCCCTCCCCCCCCCCCCCCCCATAATCCAGCGGCAGGCACTTTTACACTTTGAACTCAGATTAAGCAGACGGCCAGGCCGGCCGCATGTGCTGTAATTGTATTTACCGTCCTCCTGGTGTTGGGATCAAAGGAACTAAGTTTATTGTCTCTCTCTAAGTCACTTGTGCCACCAGTCTCATACCATACATCATCAGAAAATACCTTACATATGCACAAGGCAATAATAATAATAATAATAATAATAATAATAATAATAATAATAATAATAATAATAATAATAATAATAATAATAATAATAATAATAATAATAATAATAATAATAATAACAATAATAATAATAATAATGATGATGATGATGATGATGATGATGATGATGATGGTGGTGGTGGTGGTGGTGGTGGTGGTGGTGGTGGTGGTGGTGGTGGTGGTGGTGGTGGTGGTGGTGGTGGTGGTGGTGGTGGTGGTGGTGGTGGAGGTGGTGGTGGTGATGGTGGTGGTGGTGGTGGTGGTGGTGGTGGTGGTGGTGGTGGTGGTGGTGGTGGTGGTGGTGGTGGTGGTGGTGGTGGTGGTGGTGGTGGTGGTGGTGGTGGTGGTGGTGGTGGTGGTGGTGGTGGTGGTGGTGGTCGTCGTCATAGGAAACAGGAAGATGGTGCGACTATAGGGTGAATGTTACGTTAGCGGTGTGAGCTGATACAGGGTGTTCATGAAGGAAGGTTGAAACCTAATCCCTAATGTCCTTGTTGGTTAGTTTTGAATCTTCCCTAATCATTGTGGTGATGTTACTGTCTCTTCATCTTTAAGAGATTTCCGCCCCCTACAAACCAGTGGACACAGTGTCACGTGACATAGAATAGTCACCCGCAAACACTCAAGTGACTGTTTCATTATGTCACATTTGAAGTTGCACAAAATCATTACATGAAAATGTTCTCTATGAATCTCCATTGTATTTGGGGGGGGGGGGGGGAACCTTCACACTTTCCAGATTCTGAACAAAAACCGAGCAAAACTGAATCGCGCAACAATACTCTGCTATTATTGTGTTACCAACGACTAAACTATGTAGATAAAGCAACAATGTCTTGTCAGGGGTGACCAATTTTGCGTGTCTCAATACATATGCAATGACTTTCATATTAGTGAAAACCAAACCTTATACATTTGAAGTGTGAAATTCGTTCTCGGAACACTGCACTGCTTTTAACAACAGCCATAACGTGAAAGAAAGGGATAAGAACTTGCCCGGGCTTTAAGACTGAATTTGTAATGAGCAGCAATATATGTAATGTATTCAACTGGAAATGGGGGCCATAAAAGCGAACAGCATGTGTATCGTATAGGGAAAAATATTTGCATTAAGAATTGAAGAATTGCTCCACTGGGCCTAATTTGGTTAATGACCTTTGCATGTCTAAACAGGTCTTAATTAAAGCACGCGCGAAAATACCTACTTTGGAATTCTGTGTTTTCTGTACCGCATCCAACAAAGAATTCAAATCTGACGTGTTGCACTTACATGAGTTTCTCTACTCATTCTTCTACAAATTATTCTTACATTTATTCTTTATCTGCCTCATAAGAATAGAGATAAACTTTTGTAGAAATAATTTTAATTTTCTCGTAGGTACATGGGGAATATGGCGATACGTTAACTCTTAGATATTTTAAAGTTGTTCACCATATGATGGCTTTGAAATTGCATTCTCTTTGTAGTGACAAGAGAAAAACAAATATCATTCCATGTATAGTTTTCATTTCTTGTGAAAATATGTTAAAGCTGTGATACTTTAATCAAAATAGTTTGAGCCATTTGTTTGGAAAACGACGTACCTATATAAAAGTGTTGTATCGTGTCCTTGAAAAAGCTTCAGTGAAGACAAACACAAGCACACAAACACACACAGGAACACACTCACAAACACACGCACACCAAACGCAAACACACACAAACACACATAAACACACTCATAAACACGCGCAAACACACACACACTCACGGACATTTTGCTACAATGCGGTTTCTTATTCAAGTTTTGCTCCAAATGTGCATTTTCACTGAATACTCGGTATGAAATTCTTGTTTTGAAGTAACAGTGTTTCAGCTCAGGCGTTACGAAAACTGCCTTCTTGCACAGTTCGATCACACTTTTTACTTGAGTGCTACGTCACGAGTCACGTGACCTGAAGCCACAACTGTTCTGTACACAACTTTACTCTTTTCGGATAAAAGGAAGGAAGAGTAACACAGATGGTCAGATTTCCTCTCACTTCGGCGACAGCGAAACTGACCATCCAGAAACTGAAAGAGGATTAAAAAAAGGAAAGAGACAGAGAATCGGATTGCAATTGTCAATGTTACAGTGTCTACATCTGGCGGCAAGGGATACAATCGCTCATGGAATGAATAGAGACGGGGTGCCTCTGTTACCGCAAGGGCGACAGCTACCCTTAATTTGACTTCTCCACCCTCTCGGTGTCTGGACCCCCGCTGACCCACCAGGGGGATGAAAAAAAAATTGTATATTCAAAACGAAAGCCAGCGTGAAGCTCCCGTGGAGATTTGAACCATTTGCCACACGTCACAAAGGACAGACGGACCGGGCCGAGTGCGATGATTGAAGAAGGCACATTTAATTCTCTCCACGCTCTATTATGATGATGATGATTATTATTCTCGAATAAAGTGATGAAAAAAAAATTGCTTGCTTCATTGTGTATCTCACAGTTCAGTGGTTTTATTAAATTCGTCCCTTGTTCCTTTAAAAGCACCCAATAACACGACTCCCTTTCACAGTATAATTAAGTGTAGTTGAATTTTTACCTGCTCTACCTAGCAAACATATTGCTGCGTTCCACACAAAAATGTAATACAGAGATCTGACAGAAGATATAGGCAGGCAGGAAGGTAGGTAGGCAGGTAGGCAGGCAGACAATCAGGCAGGCAGTCAGTCAGATAGGCAGGCAGGCAGGCAGGCAGTCAGGCAGGCAGACAAGCAGACAAGCAGGCAGTCAGGTCAGTCAGATAGGCAGGCAGGCAGTCAGGCAGGCAAGCAGATAGCCAGGCAGGCCGGTAGGCAGGCAACAATTTTTATTAAAATGTCACATGTTTAATATATTTTTATACAAATGAAATGTATATTTTGAATTTTCTGGCTATAGCCTATGTAGTCCAGTTTACTCTGGATGACTTTTGCATAACCGGTAAACCGTAAGAGATAGACCAAATCTTACTATACAAAAATGTAGATCTTGCTAAACCACACAATTAAAATAAAAACTAGTTTATATTAACAAAATAATATATTTTATTCTAAAAAAAGCGCGGGGTGGTTTTTAGATATTTCTATCAAATTTTTACTTTTATGAATACCTACCAATCAGCTATGTATAACATTTGACGTCATACACCTCACGCGTTTTTTACAACAAAATGTATCATTTTGTTAATATAAACTAGTTTTTATATTAAAGCTACTACAAAATTTTAAAATATAATAAACTACTTAACTTACTTCATACTTCAAAATTATTTTCTACCTTTTAGTTTGCTATGTTATAAAAGTGTATTTCGTTAGTTTTTTAAGACTATAATTTTTATATCTTCACCGTGCAAAGAGATCGGAATTTGAAAGTTTTAAGAGATTTGACTATCGCTCAAAGTATACTGCATTCCCATATTCCCCTTGTACTTACAACAGGATAGGCAATAAGAGAATTTGTACAAATGTTTATCTCAACTAACACGAAGAAGATATAGGAATAAGAGTTTGTAGGAATGGTTAGTACAAGAGTAGAGAAAGTCATGTGAGTGCAACACATTGCAGAGAAGTGTGTGTAACAATGGTACAGGTGTTTGACCCCTGTGTGTGTGATATGACCAGGAAACTTAACTGTACAGACGGGAGAAAGCAATCAAGTTATCCGACCGTACAAATTCCATCAACTTTGGAAGTCCCAAGCACTGCCTATTGGAGCGTCAAAATTACTTTACATGGTAGATATTGTAGGGGAGGCACAAGACTTCCAGGGGTAGCAGGAAATTGCTAAAGTTGTAGCGGGAAAAACAAATAATAACGTACGCAGGTTTTTGTTAGGCCATTCACACCCTCCAGTTCAATTAGTGACGTAATCGACGAGAAGAAAGGAATGCGATTTAATCAACACGAAATAAAGTGAATTATTTAACAGTCGCCTGAAAGGAACAGGGGCATTCTAAACCTTAATTGAACATTTTACTGTCTTACAAAATTACAACACAAAGCCAGGTTTTCACGTCATAATTATGAAAAAGTCAATGAACCGTTAATCACCTCGAGATTAAGTCAAACTGAGAAAAAAATACCCTTGTTCGTTCTTTTTTTTCACAAAAATAATATAATACGTATCATTTAACTGATAAATTCTCAAGTAGAGTGAGAGTGAGTCAGACTGTCGAATTATATTTATATGGACTATTTCATATATAGCTGCTTGTCCTGTATAATAGTGACCTAGCCTAGCTCCTTCTATTATCACAAGTAATATGATAATACGTGTGATCTAACTGATAAATTCTCAAGTAGAGTGAGAGTGAGTCAGACTGACGAATTATATTTATATGGACTATTTCATATATAGCTGCTAGTCCTGTATAATAGTGATCTAGCCTAGCTCCTTCTATTATCACAAGTAATATGATAATACGTGTGATCTAACTGATAAATTCTCAAGTAGAGTGAGAGTGAGTCAGACTGTCGAATTATATTTATATGGACTATTTCATATATAGCTGCTAGTCCTGTATAATAGTGATCTAGCCTAGCTCCTTCTATTATCACAAGTAATATGATAATACGTGTGATCTAACTGATAAATTCTCAAGCAGAGTGAGAGTGAGTCAGACTGTCGAATTATATTTATATGGACTATTTCATATATAGCTGCTTGTCCTGTATAATAGTGACCTAGTCTAGCTCCTTCTATTATCACAAGTAATATGATAATACGTGTGATCTAACTGATAAATTCTCAAGTAGAGTGAGAGTGAGTCAGACTGTCGAATTATATTTATATGGACTATTTCATATATAGCTGCTTGTCCTGTATAATAGTGACCTAGCCTAGCTCCTTCTATTATCACAAGTAATATGATAATACGTGTGATCTAACTGATAAATTCTCAAGTAGAGTGAGAGTGAGTCAGACTGTCGAATTATATTTATATGGACTATTTCATATATAGCTGCTAGTCCTGTATAATAGTGATCTAGCCTAGCTCCTTCTATTATCACAAGTAATATGATAATACGTGTGATCTAACTGATAAATTCTCAAGCAGAGTGAGAGTGAGTCAGACTGTCGAATTATATTTATATGGACTATTTCATATATAGCTGCTTGTCCTGTATAATAGTGATCTAGCCTAGCTCCTTCTATTATCACAAGTAATATGATAATACGTGTGATCTAACTGATAAATTCTCAAGCAGAGTGAGAGTGAGTCAGACTGTCGAATTATATTTATATGGACTATTTCATATATAGCTGCTTGTCCTGTATAATAGTGACCTAGTCTAGCTCCTTCTATTATCACAAGTAATATGATAATACGTGTGATCTAACTGATAAATTCTCAAGTAGAGTGAGAGTGAGTCAGACTGTCGAATTATATTTATATGGACTATTTCATATATAGCTGCTTGTCCTGTATAATAGTGACCTAGCCTAGCTCCTTCTATTATCACAAGTAATATGATAATACGTGTGATCTAACTGATAAATTCTCAAGTAGAGTGAGAGTGAGTCAGACTGTCGAATTATATTTATATGGACTATTTCATATATAGCTGCTAGTCCTGTATAATAGTGATCTAGCCTAGCTCCTTCTATTATCACAAGTAATATGATAATACGTGTGATCTAACTGATAAATTCTCAAGCAGAGTGAGAGTGAGTCAGACTGTCGAATTATATTTATATGGACTATTTCATATATAGCTGCTTGTCCTGTATAATAGTGACCTAGTCTAGCTCCTTCTATTATCACAAGTAATATGATAATACGTGTGATCTAACTGATAAATTCTCAAGTAGAGTGAGAGTGAGTCAGACTGTCGAATTATATTTATATGGACTATTTCATATATAGCTGCTTGTCCTGTATAATAGTGACCTAGTCTGGCCTTTTCTATTATCACAAGTAATATGATATGTGTGACTTAGCTGAACTGGATTACGACGTTTGTATCAGAATATAAAAAATCTGACGTGCTGCACTCACATGACTTTCTCTACTCTTGTACTAACCACTCTTACAAGCTCTTATTCCTATATCTTCACATTAATAGAGATAACGATTTGTACAAACTATCTTATTGTCTATTTTGTTGTAGGTACAAGGGGAATGTGGGAATTCAGTGGACTTTGAGCGATATTCCAATGTTTTAAAGCTTCGAGATTGTATTTTATTTGCAATCCTACCCATTTGTGAGAAAATGAAGGTGTTCGGAAAATGTTCCATATAAACAGGAGTTTAGAGTGAAGCTTTCTTCAAAATCTTCGTGTTGCATCCTTAAAATACATTCTTAAATGTAAATTTTTGTTTTTAAGCAGCTTTTCGTATTGAAGTTGTGTTTACACTCACATAAACACACGCGTAGGCACGGAACTTTTGCTAAAATGCTTTTTCTTTGGTTCAGGGGGCCTCAAAAGTTACATTTAGAGTGAAATGTCCACATCCAATACCTGTGTGGAATGCAATAGTTCCTTTTCTTACCGCTAGAGAAAGTAAAGGTTACATTTTTCGATTGATACAAACTTGACTATTGTGGAATCCAGTGACGTACTAAGAATCATGAGTGAAGGAGGAAGTTTCCAAGTGTTGAAGTAAGAAAAGCTTGTTTTAAGAGCGGTCGGTCCACTTTGGAAGCAGGGATTTGATAGCGGGAATGCAATTCCCTGACCTCTCTCTCAGTAATAGTTATGTTCATGAGCTGGCAAGTTCCCCAAGGAGCCAGCAGATGGCACTGTATTAATAATGGGAGCATCTTGTGCAATGAGATTGACCCCAATTATCCACGTGGACGGACCATATGCTCGTAAATGTCGTGAAATGTGGAAAATCATTTGGCTCGTGTCCATCGAGCCAGAAATGTGTGAACAGTGCTACCACCAGCCCGGAACAGACGGCTTCATGTGGCACTCTCTTCCCAGTCTTCTACAACCAGCAAACATAGGCTAAGGGTTGACGATACTAAATATATTGATCACTGTGTTTGATTGAAATCTTCATTGTTGTTTCTTTGGAAACAATGAAATGTCAAGATGGACATGGAAGCTTGCTCTTCTTGGCGCTAGGTGGCTGTGTGCAGTGGCCACTCGGTGCCGGGAAGAAGAGTTCTCAGCACGTGATATGGACTTCCGCGCGTCTCTGTGGCCCGCCTGATGCCGTCCTCTGTTCCCTTACTTCACACCTGCCCATTAACGCACAGCACCTCTGTGTGGGTCGCAGTATTCGAGGTGCCCCCTGCCTTTTCGCTTAGTGTAAATTATAAATGTAACAATAGACCATAACGGTAACGGTTATTTTCCGAGTAAGGTTCGGCTTGGTATTGTGAGCCTGTTTCAAGTTTCTTTATTCATAATTTTGGCCTGTGCCAGTACAAGGGGCCCGGCTTACAGGCTATAAATTTACATTTATTTACAATTTTTTTTACAAGCTTATAGTTTTGGGTATCACCAAAAACCCATACGGTGGCCACCAAGAATAGTTTTCGTTAGTCTTTTGGCGTCTATTCCAATTATTTGTTGTTTTTTTGTTTTCCATATATACATATATACATCTATATGCACACCTACAGGCACGCATTCACCCACACACTCACATTCACACGCTTACACACACGTTCACTGGGCACACCAGAAAAATGCGTCCTAGCTCGCGCACTGCACTATTTACAATATTTATATTTTCCCGCTGTTTTCCTGCGCGGGCAGGGTGTAGCTCCTGGTGTTTTCCGAGGCGAGGGCCTCTGCCGTAACGTGTGTGTGGCCTAAGAGCGAGGTTGCATGGACACGCATTAGTCGGCGAGCCGTGCCGCGTTTAGAACATTTTTATTCTAGTATGTTTGCGGTGTTTCGGCTCGCCTTTGCCAATGTTGGCGATCACGTAGTTTTCGTGGTTCCTAATGCGCGTCCATGCTGCCGTTGCTCTTTTTGCTA
The DNA here is from genome assembly GCA_030765045.1 of Tenodera sinensis. Taxonomy (NCBI): domain Eukaryota; kingdom Metazoa; phylum Arthropoda; class Insecta; order Mantodea; family Mantidae; genus Tenodera; species Tenodera sinensis. The sequence continues at coordinate 4,232,033 of CM060961.1, read as the reverse complement.
TTGCCTCTGGGATGGACGAGATATGGGTTTCGAGGTGAAGAGTTTGGTTAGTGGTGAGAAGTGGAGCAGAGAGGATTTTTCTGAGGGAGAGGTTTTGTAGGGTTTGAATTTGTTTTAGAGGCATTTGCCCAGGCTACGCATGCGTACAGGACCACACAGAGTGAGGAATGCCGCTAGAAGTCTTGATTCCCTGATGGACCCCTTGACCTTACCTAGCTACTGGGTCAGAAATGACGCTGATGAAAGTGGTGTGACTGTTACACGATAGAGGTGAACCACGTGGACACCGAAGTAAATGAAGTGTTCGATAACAGATAAACAGTTGTGTTGGGCGTGTTGCGTGTGTCGTTAGGAAACGCACTCAGTTACTAACCGAATATATTTGATTAACCCCCTGTCTATAGCACAGTAAGCAAATAACATTACCTACCGATATCAGTAACATGTGCCTAACAATTCCAATCCCTTTCCACTGATTGATTATTCTACAATTGCCTTTTTCCTCTCTCTCTACCCATTGGTGCTTTACATAACCCCCTTATGTAAACATGCTGTTTTGTAAGTAAGAAATAAAGATAATAAAACTGAAATTTACTTTTTTTTTCCCTTCTACATACTTACATGAGCCGCTCTCAATATACATACATACTTAAAACTAAAGCAGATTTAGAATAAAGCCCATTTGTCTGCGCGCAATTCAAAACTCAAGTCGGTGAAACATCCAACTGATAAAGATTTTAAAAAAAATACAGATCACAAAGTACCCGATGCAATACCGACACGAAAGTCTATTGCCCAAACTCTGGAAGTCGTGGGTTCGATCTCAGTGACCAAGCACTCTGACATGGGCTTTTCCACGGTTTAGGTGAACGCATTGTGCAGCAATCTCTTCTCCAAGGATTCTTTCTGTTCACTTATCATTTCCCTCCCTTGTCATACCTCAGGTTTAGTTGCCAGCGCGGTACGTTGCGGCGACTGCGGACAAATGGCGTAATTGCTTGCGCTCTGAAACCTCTTTCCTGGCTCCTGCAAATTGCTGCTCGGATTACCTCGTCGCCCTCCCCCTAGGTAGACGAAACACTTCGGTTGTGTCAATATCTGTATCTTGACGTTTCGGTAAATGGTCCCTGCTGTCTTAATTATTGTGAATCAGTTTTATATGTGGAGGTCTAATTGCGTGCACGATCAGTCCACTCAGGCAACCGTACGGGGTTGTTCCACGTCGAGTTGCAGCGCGTTTTACACAGTTCGATATTTACAACATGCTCTTTGAGTTTATTGCATACGATATCGTCTGTTGGACAGAGAAATACTCTGCGTCTCGTGTGTTTTAATCAGACTTACAGTTTTTATCTAATAAAAAACCCGTTTTTATACAATTATCACTGTGTGAAACATCGCTAACTGGTGCAATACAGTAAGTGATATTTGTCCATGGAGTTCCTTAGCCATATTGTTGCTGTTGTTAGAAGCAATTATTTGTTCCGTGATAGAAGGTTATTTGAATGTGCCTACATTACAGCTGAGTGCAATAAAGGGCAATATACGACTCGTATACGTGAGTCTAATGTCTACATTAATGAGCCTGTTGCAGACAAACCTTGCTTCCTTCTGTTACGAGCCTTTTAGCGTTTTGTACCCAGCTCCCTGAGTCTATAATCTCCACAAACCTACCAGCTACCAACATAACCTATTTCATTTCTTATTGGTACATAGCTATAAAGCTTACATTCACATCCGTCACTCAGTCTATGGACAGCATAACTCAAAAACGAAAAGTGTGTTAAAAACCAAACTTAGTATTTGAGTTTAATGTCCTTCAAGGATGCGACACAAAGATTTTGAAGAAAATAGCTCCACGCTAAACTACCCGTTACATAGAAAACTTTACGAAAATTTTCATTTTCTTGAAAATGACCCTAACAATTTTGATTAAAATGACATATGTTTGAGATATTTTTATCACAAATGAAATGTATATTTTGAATTTTTTGGCTCTAGCCCCTGTAGTCGCATTTACTCTGGATGACTTTAGAATAACTTGTAAACCGTAAGAGATAGACAAAATCTTACTATACAAAAATATAGCTGTATGTAAGATTTGAAGCTTTCACGGCGAACGTTAGTGATAATAGCTTCACGGGTGATCAGCCGTGAAGCTATTATCAAAAATATAGCTCTCAATAAAACACACAATTTATGTCCCAATAATTTTTTTCTAGAGTGGAGCGTTTCGGAGATATTTCTTGTTATTTGTGCCAGTTTAGGAAAACAGCTGTAAAAGATTTGACTATCGCACAAAGCCTACTGTATTCTCATATTCCCCTTGTACCTAAAGGAAATAAGCAATAAGATAATTTGTGCAAATGTTTATCTCAACTAACACGAAGAAGATATAGGAATAAGTGTTTGTAAGAATGGTTAGTACAAGAGTAGAGAAAGTCATGTGAGTGCAACACATCACATTTTTTCAGAAAAGACAGCTATACAGATAAATATAAAAAGTAAAAGTTTATTTGGATTAAAAGTTTGATCCAGAGTCGTCTGCGAGATATATAAAATACAAGAAGTGCTCGTTTAAGGATATTAGATATTCGTTCCAAGGTTGGTACCACTGTCTCATGATGATGGTAATAAGTAAGGAATTCCTTTAAGAAGTTTGTTAAAATAAGTAAGCATGTCTTAGCTGTTAGGATATTAATCAGTTGGCAGAAGGAAAAGTTGTAAAGGAATTCCCAAAGTTGGGTATTTTACAAACTGAGTGAGGAATGTTATTAATAGGGAAAGAGCGCGTGCGTTCTTTGATTTTCCTACTGGAAAAATCACAAGCTGCAGGAACTTAAAATTGCGTACGCTTCTTCTTCTCCTCCTCTCTGAGCAGCTAAACCCCTTTTCTTACCAAATCAATACAATTAAGGAGAGAGAGAGAGGGTGGAATATTGGCTTTACTTAAAGTTCGCTAATGCGATAACTTTCTGTAATCTTCAACTTACTGACTTGTATGAAGAGGTTAAAATCATCAGTTGAATTGTGTGGCTTTCGTAAAACGGGCGTCTCTGCCTCTACAAGCAGTTCGTGCAGGCAAATATCGCGTTCCACACAAAACACTCAAATATAACAGGACTGCATGGGCTGTAGGCAGAAGATTCAAAATATACATTTCATTTGTTGTACAAATATCTCAAACATATGCCATTTTAATGAAAATGGTTAGAGCCGTTTTCGAGAAAATAAAAATTTTCGAAAAAAAATGTCCATGCAAAGTTTTTAACGTTTGTTTTTTCATCTCCTGGACATAAGAGAGCGATGAAGTTCTTATTTTAGAAAAGTATAAGCGCTCCAAAGTTCAAACGTATAACAAAGAATATCTAGGAAATGGTTATTTCCACAGAAGTGCATTTGAAATATATTGTGTTTTGACCAGATCTTTATTTTATGTGTCATGAATAAATATACGTCGGTGAAGGAGGCAGTATTGTCTCACATAGGAATGCATACAAACCTTCATTAGCACCAACTTCACAAAACAGAACGTCGGCATCTGAACCTCTGCTTTCTATTTGTAAGTGAAGGACACAATTTGTCAAACACTAAAATACTTGTTTACAAGTTACTCTGTTAATTAACAGTCTGTTAACAAAGTCGAACGTTTCACTTGAGTTCCAGGTGAATTACAAACACCAATGTTGGAACTATGGTTGCTGAGCAAATAATTGTAAATTTTTATACTCTTCCGATTCCTTTTCTCTGTAACTAAAGAAACTGTTCTATTCCACTGCAAAATTCAATAACAAGACTTCGCGGATAGTAATAATAATCATAATCATAACAATAATAATGCAGTAATAGGACCCGTAAGAGCTTTTCTGTCTCCCATCGGACGCGTCCCCAAGTGGCGGACATCTCAATATTACTTATAGTAAACAAAGAACTAAGTGAATATCATGATAGATTTCGAAAAGGTAGATCTTGTTCAGTAGGTACAGATCTTAAATAATTCAGGACAGAACAATGAGAAACAAAAAATATGCAATCGTCTTCGTGGACTTGAAGAAAGCATATGACTCAGTACATAGAGCTTCAGTATTTCGCGTCTTAGAAGAATTTGGACTTCATTAAAAATAATTAATATAACTAGAGACACTCTTAAAGACACCAAGGCCAAAGTAAAATTTATGGGTGAAATTTCAGGGGAATTTAAAATTATTACGGCTGTAGATCTTGCTAAAAGACACAACATGTCTAAATAATTTTTTTTCGGATATATTCTTGATATTTGTGTCAGTTTCAGAAATGTTTTGGTGAAGTGGAACATCGTTGTTCATTTTTTTATATGTTAAGCGTGCAAAGAGAACGAAATCTCAAAGCTTTAAAAGAATTGACTGTATCTCAGAGTCTACTGCATTCTAATATTCCCCTTGTACCTACAAGGAAATATGTACAAATTATAGGAATAAGAGTTTGTAAGAATGGTTAGTACAAGAGTAGAGAAAGTCATGTGATTTGCCAGGTAATAAAGGAAGATGCAATCATCATCAATAGCATATATCATAATGCATGATCAGAGCCATTAGTCCATGATTGCACCGCGTCACACAAATATTGTCATGTAGCTAATGTTTTATGAGATAAATGGAAGTGATGCCAAGAGAGTTATGATCTAGCTTAAAGCCGATGTATATCTCCTCTTACTTACTTCAGTAAATGCTATAGTAGGTATCAGGTAGCACGTTTCCTACCTTTAATGTAAACGCTTTTACTTCTATACAGTCTGCGTGTTTGTGTCTATGTGCATCTCTGTGTGTGTGTCATGTGTGTGTATGCGCGCGCATCCGACCATGAACAGACAACTGAAAGACAGAAAGTTTGATAAATGCCAAAGACGGTTCAGTCACCCCTGTATCATGCATTAGGGCTAAGATACCATTTAAATATTTATCTGCTGCAGGTAGTCTGTCTGCCTGTCCGTCTGTCTGCCTGTCTGTCTGCCTGTCTGTCTGCCTGTCCGTCTGTCTGCCTGTCCGTCTGTCTGCCTGTCCGTCTGTCTGTCTGCCTGTCTGTCTGCCTGTCTGTCTGTCTGTCCAGAGTGAAGACACAGAAGCCTGCTGGTTCAGATATCTGTGTGCTATGCAACTGTTAATCACATTGTGAAATAGATCAAGTCTGTCCCACGGCCTTAAAAGCTTTAGAAAAGCTCTTAAAAGCTGCACGAAGGCTGGCAAGTGAGCAGGATTAGGGGGCGTGTTTCACACACACACACACACACACACACACACACACACACACACACACACACACACACACACACACACACACACACACACACACACACACACGCACACGCACACACACACACAGTGTGAACAGGTATTATCTGTTTACATTACTTGTAGTTCGCCACGATTCACGTATATTGTTCTAGGGACCTTCTCCCCCACTCTCCCCCCCCCCCTCTCTTTAATAGACAGTGAGAAGGTATATGGAGGGAGAAAGAAGGACATAGAAAGGGGAAGATGGAGAGAGTGGAGACTCAGGGGAAAGCTAAGAGAGGGAGAGGTAGTGAGAGAGTAGAGAGGGAGGGTAAAGGTGAGAGAGTAAGTGAGAGTGGGAAGAACTGGGAGATAAAATGAAAACTTTGATGTGCTCTTCTTCATGTTAGTCGACATAAACATTTGTACAAATTGTCTTATCGCTTATATCCTTGTAGGTACAAGGGGAATATTAGAATAGAGCAGACTTTGAGCGATAGTCAAGTATTTTAAAGCTTTGAGATCCCGTTCTCTTTGCACGGCTAACATATAAAAAATGTGTCACTTAAGTTTTAAATTTCCGAAACTGACGCAAATAACAAGAAATATCTCCGAAACGGTTCACTCTACAAAAAAATTTATTTGGACATAAATTATGTGTTTTAGCAAGATCTACATTTTTTAGAGGAATATTTGGTCTATCTCTTACGGTTTACGAGTTATTCATTCACAGTAAACAGGACTACATAGACTATAGCCAGAAAATACAAAATGTACACTTTATTTGTCATACAAATATCTTAAACATATGGCGTTTTATTCAAAATCGTTAGATCCATTTTCAAAAAAATCAAAATTTTCGAATAAGTTTCCATATAAAGGGTGGTTTAGGGTGGGACTATTTTGTTCAAAATCTTCGTGTCGCATCCTTGAAAAACATTAAACTTAAATGCCAACTTTGGTTTTTAACTGACTTTTCGTTTTTGAGTTACGCTGTCACACACGGACCTTTTTTGGATTCAGGGGACCTTAAAACATATTTTTCTGGTGAAATCTCGACATCGAATTTTTGGGTGGAAGACGGAAGGAAGAGGGGGAGGCGGGATGAAAGGGGAACGAAGGCTTAGAGAGGGAGAGAGAAGCAGATAGGGATACAGGAAAGGAGACAGAAAATGAGAAAGAGTTCAGAGAAGGAGAAGCTCGTAAGGGAGGAGAGATTGAGAGGGAGAGAGGGGGATATTCGGAGAGAGGGGGTGAGAGGGAAACAAGAGAGGGTTACAACATGACTGCAAACGAAGCTAAGATAGGATATTAACTTTTAACGAATAGACAATAAAGTGTCTGTTTTAAAGACCTTGTACAGAATAACCTGTTAGAAATACGAGTGGCCATTACTGAGTTTTAAAGGGTACTCAGTCTGCGAGAAAGAAAGAGACTTGCAATTGTTTTCACTGGAATACGCAGTGGGAAATTACAGGGAGAACAAAGAAAAAACAAAACGCGCAGAAAATAAAGGACGTCCGGTTTCCAAACTGGCCAGGAATTGTAAAGTTGGAGGCGCGGATATTGGAAAATCGATAAACAGATGCAAAGACTTTGAAAAGGAACCTATAATGAGAAAGCAATGTGGATGTTAACTTTGTGATCAAGATTAAAACGTCAGGTAAGAAGTTACGTGCCATAAGGCTTGCCAACTGTTGGTGCTCACATAAAGAAATCACAGTGGCTGTCGAAAACAGTTCTGCCAAAGTGTGTAACTGCTTCCATACAGTCCAGACACGAAACCTCTCATGTCAAACACTCCTCAAGTAAGCCTGGCTTTGGTGCAACAGTGGCATAAGCTACCATTTCATCACAATCTCCTCTCACTCTACTGTCTACTTCATGCTAACATTTGTACAGATTATCTTATTGCTCACTTTCTGTAGGTACAAGGGGAATATGGCAATACTACACAAACTGTGTTCCAGCGAAAACTACATGTTTACCTTCTCTATTACCTACTCGTATAGTAAGAAGAGGAATTATTGTATTCCACCAACAATTCGATGTTGAGGTTTCACCGGAAGTATATGTTTTGAATCCAAAAAGAAAAAGGTCCGTGTGTCTGTCTGTCAGGCTGTGGGCAGCATACGTCAAAAACGAAAAGTCGATTAGAAACCAAAGTTGGTATTTAAATTTAACATCTTTTAGAGATGCGCTACGAAGATTTGGAAAAAAAAAATTATCCACCCTAAACTACATGGGAAATTTCTTGAAAATTTTGATTTTCTCAAACTGGCACATGTTTGAAATAATTTTATGGAAAATTAAATGTATATTCTAAATTTTCTGGCTATAGCCTATGTAGTCATGTTTACTCTCGATGACTCTTGTATAACTAGCAAAGCGTAGCAGATTGACCGAGTCTTAGTATAGAAAAAATGTAAATCTTGCTAAAACACACTTTATGTCAAAGTAACTTTTCTGTAGAATTAACCATTTCGGAGATACTCCTCGCTATTTGGTGAGCTTTAGAAAACATACGTCAAACGAAAGATCGTGATTCGTTGCTTTTTGTATCTTAGCCGTACAAAGAGATCGGAATTAGAAAACTTTAAAAGATTTTAATACCACTCAAAGTACCACACATATTCCCCTTGTACCTACAATGAAATACGTAATATGATAATTTCTAAAAATGTTTATCTGATCTAACACGAAGAAGATACAGGAATAGAAGTTTGCAAGAATGGTTAGTAGACGAGTAGGGAAAGTCATGTGAGTGCAACACATCAGATTTACGTTGTTCTTGAACTTACGCGATAAGGTCTCAAATTATGCTAAAATGACCCCAAGGTCAGTAGAGTTTAAATTTATCCCACATTCACCTTCTCAGAATAAGGGGAAACGCTGGGAAAATGGTTTTCCGGGTAATTCACTGTCACCGAGATTCGAAACCGGGATCTCTTGGATACGAGGCAGTCACGCTAGCAGCACGCCGTCTTTATTTGTTGTTCACCACTTTTTAACAGTTTTCCCTTAGCGTGTAACTCCCACCACTTGGTTATGTTATCGCAACTGCACCATATTCCTTACTGGCCGACTGGCATAGTCTGTGCACGAGTTGTTCACAATTTAAAAACGACTCAGTGGCGCTTTTCCTGTTCTCAAATAAAACTTACAAGTGTAGAATGTTACAAGGGAAACATTAACCATAATTGTGAACAAATTTTAAACAGCAATAACGTTAAAAAGCAGTGGATCTATTTTCTTCCTCGGAGTGCTTCGGTCAGGCCACGGGCGTTTGGCTTGCATATTTCGGCAGCACTATACCCTCAAATAACCGGCTTCTTCTGCTGTAGGCATCAATATTCATAACGCTTTCAAAATCCATTTACATAACGAATTGTCTGTTCTGCCTCAGCCAATGGATTATAGAATTCCATTACACTACATATTTCACGATGACCTCACCTTGTGAAAAATGTTATATGGCATGATTTCTGTTAACATAGATTAATATGAGGGGCGCGCGGTCTTTGAAGTTATTCTGGGAACACCGCCATGTTCTCTATAAATATGATCACTGTTTATACAGCCGATCAAAACCCCGGGCATACTCAATCAATAAATAGCAATCAGTTGGTGATTACTCACCCTTCCACAAATAGCTCATCTAACGAGCACATAGGATTTCATTAGAAATGGAGCAGAAATTCAACTTTGTAGAGGACGCTGGGTTTATTACATTTTAACAACTGAAAGGAAGCGAGCACACCACGTGTCATGTTGGTATTCACAGCGCAGCGGGGTTTCTAACCTTACCAGATATGTATATCAATTTTATGGGCATGATCAAATCTATCTCCTCCAACAGATGTTGAACAATAGACTTGAGCTTTTAAGATTATATCTCTTATTACCTTCGCAACAAATTAAACGATGGAAGTTTTCATGTAATTAATATATTTTCTTACAAACATTTAATACCGCAAAGTTTAAAAACGTCACAAAAACAGCTCTTTAATTACTTTTTTAAAAAAATTATCACCAATGTCAAAAATTCCAATCGGAGAGTTTATTACCCATATTCTGAACTGTATTAGAAAAATATCTTCGATATCTAGCTAAATATTTGTGGCAGAAGATAAATTGTGAAGATGACAAAGTAACAAAGTAACACACACACACACACACACACACACACACACACACACACACACACACACACACACACACACACACACACACACACACAATAATAATAATAATAATAATAATAATAATAATAATAATAATAATAATAATAATAATAATAATAATAATAATAATAATAATAATAATAATAATAATAATAATAATAATAATAATAATAATAATAATAATAATAATAATAATAATAATAATAATAATAATAATAATAATAATAATAATAATAATAATAATAATAATAATAATAATAATCCGTAGAATAACCCTGGCACCTAATTACTTATACCAGGGCTAATATGCCAGATCTTTAAAATTTATTTATTCTACACATTCATACATACAACATACTTTACAGAAAAATTTTAAAATAAAATTACAAAATAATATAATATATAACAAATTATAAAGATAAATAATTTAAAGTATATATTATAAAAACAAAACACAAGAAAATAAAAACAAAAACACAAATTACTATAACATTTCACACATAATCACTCAGAGAAATAAATGCTCTACTACAATAACGAATCATTTGAAAATACATTAAAATTTCTAAATAAATTTATATATATTAAAAAAACAATAAAATTAAAACAAATTAATCTCCTCAATACAACAAAATATTGTAACAAATTTAACAAATCTTTTTATTTTCTCAAGCTTCAAGTACAGCCACACTACTAGTTTCTGTCTCTTAATCTTTCCAAACTCTCACACCATACTAGTTTCTGTCTCTTAATCTTCAACAACTCAAACTGTCTCTATGGCAACCTCCTTGAAAATCAAAGAGTCTTAATGACATGGAGAAGCCATGTAACACTGCTCCCTCCTCAGAGCTGGTCGTCCCGACCAGCACTATCACTGCGGCATCTCCCTTGCGCCCCGGTGGATTAACCCATCGAACCTCTTCTCCTGGTGGTCCACGAGGGCCTGGTGATCCTGGTATACCTTGAGGTCCTGGGTTTCCATCTCTTCCAGGCATACCTTTAGTTCCAGGTTCACCATCTTTTCCCGACAATCCTGGAGGTCCAGTCATGCCTTTGTCTCCTGGAGGTCCCTGAGGTCCAGGTAACCCTTGTAGACCAATGAGACCACGGTGTCCTTTTGCACCCTTTGGACCTTCTTCTCCTCTATCACCCTTACCTCCCTCTGGCCCTGGAGGTCCTGGCTTTCCTCTAGCTCCCTGTGGCCCTTCTACACCCTGTGGTCCAGTTTCTCCTCGAAGACCCCGTTCTCCTGCTGGTCCTGGAGGTCCATTTGGACCAGGTGGCCCTGGAAGACCTGGTGCCCCTGGAGTTCCCGGAGGTCCTGAAGGTCCTACAGGTCCCTTATCTCCCGGTCTTCCTGCAATACCAGGTGTTCCTGCTTTACCTGGTGCTCCCTCTGGTCCCTGTTCTCCAATTGGTCCCGGTGGTCCTAGAGGTCCTGCAATACCTTGTGGTCCTGGAGGTCCTTCACTGCCTGGCTTCCCTGGTGGACCTGTCTCACCTTGTGCACCTCTCTGACCTCTGAGGCCAGCAGGTCCTGTTGGGCCGGGTAATCCTGGAAGTCCTCTGTCTCCTGGAGGGCCCTGTGGACCAGGTTGTCCTGGAGCTCCATGTTGTCCTTGAGAGCCTGAGTCACCCTTAGGTCCTTCAGGTCCTGGTGCACCAGCTTGTCCTGGAGGTCCTGGATTGCCCTGTTCACCTTTCATTCCTGGGAATCCACGTTCACCCTTCATTCCAGGCAAGCCTACCAGACCCTGAGGGCCAGGGAATCCTTGTAAACCTTGAGGGCCAGTAGGACCTCGCTCTCCAGGGGGCACGATCCTAGGTATCGCTGTTGGATAGTGTCCCTTGGTCCAGGTAGGACGATGTATGCCATCCTGCTTCGAAATTCTGCAACAGTACCGCCGGTCTTGACGGTCCCTCGTCCAGTTGCCCTTCTTCCTGGTGTGTTGACGGGCCATCCTGCGCACTTTGAAACGGCTCACTGGGTACCATGTCCGCCGACCTCTCTGGCGCACCTTCGCAGCCACCTTGCTTCCGATGGGTCCGGCAACAAACCCCACCACATCCGCGCGAGTCGCGTCCACCGCTGCACTCGTGTTCACTCGTGCTCGGCACGGCCTCTCCTGTATCCTGCCGTCCACGATGATGTCCACCATTCTTCCGTTCACGGCACTATGCGTCAGGTGATTGGATGGCCCCGACGGTCCCCCCATGTCACACGCCAAGTCGGTTCTCGCGTGTTGCTCGTTTGCTTGTGCGCTTCCCTGCTGATCGTCCGAAACGGGCGCAACTGTCGCCTCGGCCACTAGGTGCTCCCTCCCCGGCTCCGCGCTATTCCGTCTGCCCCTGGCATCCAGTACTTTGACGCTCTCGTCAACTCTTACTACCAGGGCGCCAAGACGTTCCCCGTCGTCCTCCACGACGTCCACGTGCTGGCAGAGGTCTTCCACCTTTTCGCCGAGTTGTTCCACGTCTTCCGTCACGCCAATCCGTTCGCCGAGTTGTTCTACGTCTTCCGTCACGCCAATCCGTTCGCCGAGTTGTTCCACGTCTTCCCTCATATCATCCGAAACGGGCGCAACTGTCGCCTCGGCCACTAGGTGCTCCCTCCCCGGCTCCGCGCTATTCCGTCTGCCCCTGGCATCCAGTACTTTGACGCTCTCGTCAACTCTTATTACCAGGGCGCCAAGACGTTCCCCGTCGTCCTCCACGACGTCCACGTGCTGGCAGAGGTCTTCCACCTTTTCGCCGAGTTCTTCCACGCCTTCCGTCACGCCAGCCAGTTGCTCGTCAATTTTCGCCAATAGCTCCGTCTTCATCTCTTTCAGCTCGGCAGCGAGGTTGACGTTTCTCGTTTCCATTTTGGCAAATAATTCTTTCATCATTGCCATCATCCTGGTTTCCGAATCTCCCTCCATCTTGGTTCTAACGTTGCAACTTCTAACGACGATGTAATGAAACTAGAAGCAACTCGACGAATCCCACTTCCTGACACCAAATGTAACAAATTTAACAAATCTTTTTATTTATTTTCTCAAGCTTCAAGTACAGCCACACTACTAGTTTCTGTCTCTTAATCTTTCCAAACTCTCACACCATACTAGTTTCTGTCTCTTAATCTTCAACAACTCAAACTGTCTCTATGGCAACCTCCTTGAAAATCAAAGAGTCTTAATGACATGGAGAAGCCATGTCACAATATAAATTTCATACACAACATCACTCACAACTACTATTACTAGAGAATAAACAAATATATAAAATTAAATTATTAATTATAATTACTACATTAAATGATAAATTATATTATTACTATTATTATTATAATTATTATCATTGTTATTACTTAAAAATTAATTAATTTAATATTATAATTATACCTATAACTAATGCTTTTTATAAATATATATATTTTTTAAATTTAAATTTATATATACACAGGACTTCACAGAGCGTAGCCAAAAAATTCAAAATATACATTTTGTTTGTCATACAAATATCTCAAACAAATTTTAATCAAAATCTTTAGAGCCATTTTGAAGAAAATTGAAATTTTCGAAAACTTTTCCATGTAAAGGGTACTTTAGGCTAGTGCCATTTTCTTCAAAATCTTCGTGTCGCATCCTTGAAAGACATTACACTTAAATACCAACTTTGGGTTTTAACCAACTTTTCGTTTTTGATTTATGCTGTCCACAGACCGACAGAATGACACATGAACCTTTTTTCCAAAAATACCATTTTGGATTCCGGGGCTCAGAACATATTTGTGATGAAATCTCAACATCGGATTTCTGGATGGAATACAATAGTTCCCCTACTTGAAAAATGCAAAAATGAAAAGTGAGTTCAAAACCAAAGATATAGGAATAAAAGGTTGTAAGAATGGTTAGTACAAGAGTAGGGAAAGTCATGTGAGTGCAACACATTAGATTTGTTTACATTAGTTCTTTCTATACATGGTTTAATCAGTTTTCAAGCTCTGCAGTAGATTGATGGTGTCAGAGGTGGAACCAACATAATATTGGTAAGCGATATCTGAAATGAAGAAGTTTTAAGAAGGTAGTGTGGTGCGTTCTGTGTAACCTATTTCTTTTTAGTGCATATGTAGATTTGCAGCAGTACTTCATTAATGGAGGTACACAAAGAGCAGCGCAGCTTGTCGTAATGAGTTGTGCATTAAGGTAGATTTCTCTGAGGGACCTTAATTGCTGTTTCCTCTCATCATCATCATTCCACTTTTACCTTTATTAAAACTTAACGTGGCCAGCGTCTAATGATTTGCACGTATCTTCTTTGTCTTGGATACCCAACATTAATTAATTGAACTAAAACCTCGTATATCAAAACATCTATGCTTTCTGACACTATACTTTTTAACTACGTATTCAGAGTAAATAGGGAAAATACTGCATTACATGGAAACACTCAATACCGAGCTTTGCAATTCCTCAGGTAAAAAAATACATACAAAATAACCTGCATGTGCTGTATTTATCTGTTATGCGTCTGTGTGTGTATGTGTGCGGGTGAGTGCGCGCGCTGTATCTGTGTCTATCAATTGCATGAAATAGTTGTTGTTTTGATTTTTTTTAAAAAATGGTTTGGACGATTTTCATTAAAATGCTATAAGTTTAATATATTGTGTGAAAAAAAAAAAAAAAAAAAAAAACTCCAGCCCAGTTACCACTATATCACTTTATTTTTATTCTAGACATATATACACAAGTACACAGTTCTCTTTTACTGATGTTAACACAGTCTACAGTCTTTCATGATATTACAACTCACAACTGTTTACTTCTCATAACCTTGACTCACTCCTTTCACTGTCTTTCTTCACTTTCTCTGTCTCTCATACGCTAATTACACAAATACACAGTTCTCTTTTACTGATGTTAACACAGTCTACAGTCTTTCATGATATTACAACTCACAACTGTTTACTTCTCATAACCTTGACTCATTCCTTTCACTGTCTTTCTTCACTTTCTCTGTCTCTCATACACTAATTACACAAATACACAGTTCTCTTTTACTGATGTTAACACAGTCTACAGTCTTTCATGATATTACAACTCACAACTGTTTACTTCTCATAACCTTGACTCACTCCTTTCACTGTCTTTCTTCACTTTCTCTGTCTCTCGTACACTAATTACACAAATACACAGTTCTCTTTTACTGATGTTAACACAGTGTACAGTCTTTCATGATATTACAACTCACAACTGTTTACTTCTCATAACCTTGACTCACTCCTTTCACTGTCTTTCTTCACTTTCTCTGTCTCTCGTACACTAATTACACAAATACACAGTTCTCTTTTACTGATGTTAACACAGTCTACAGTCTTTCATGATATTACAACTCACAACTGTTTACTTCTCATAACCTTGACTCATTCCTTTCACTGTCTTTCTTCACTTTCTCTGTCTCTCATACACTAATTACACAAATACACAGTTCTCTTTTACTGATGTTAACACAGTCTACAGTCTTTCATGATATTACAACTCACAACTGTTTACTTCTCATAGCCTTGACTCACTCCTTTCACTGTCTTTCTTCACTTTCTCTGTCTCTCGTACACTAATTACACAAATACACAGTTCTCTTTTACTGATGTTAACACAGTCTACAGTCTTTCATGATATTACAACTCACAACTGTTTACTTCTCATAACCTTGACTCATTCCTTTCACTGTCTTCACTTTCTCTGTCTCTCATACACTAATTACACAAATACACAGTTCTCTTTTACTGATGTTAACACAGTCTACAGTCTTTCATGATATTACAACTCACAACTGTTTACTTCTCATAACCTTGACTCATTCCTTTCACTGTCTTTCTTCACTTTCTCTGTCTCTCATACACTAATTACACAAATACACAGTTCTCCTTTACTGATGTTAACACAGTCTACAGTCTTTTATGATATTACAACTCACAACTGTTTACTTCTCATAACCTTTACTCACTCCTTTCACTGTCTTTCTTCACTTTCTCTGTCTCTCGTACACTAATTACACAAATACACAGTTCTCTTTTACTGATGTTAACACAATCTGCAGTCTTTCATGATATTACAACTCACAACTGTTTACTTCTCATAACCTTGACTCATTCCTTTCACTGTCTTTCTTCACTTTCTCTGTCTCTCATACACTAATTACACAAGTACACAGTTCTCTTTTACTGATGTTAACACAGTCTACAGTCTTTCATGATATTACAACTCACAACTGTTTACTTCTCATAACCTTGACTCACTCCTTTCACTGTCTTTCTTCACTTTCTCTGTCTCTCGTACACTAATTACACAAATACACAGTTCTCTTTTACTGATGTTAACACAGTCTACAGTCTTTCATGATATTACAACTCACAACTGTTTACTTCTCATAACCTTGACTCACTCCTTTCACTGTCTTTCTTCACTTTCTCTGTCTCTCGTACACTAATTACACAAATACACAGTTCTCTTTTACTGATGTTAACACAGTCTACAGTCTTTCATGATATTACAACTCACAACTGTTTACTTCTCATAACCTTGACTCATTCCTTTCACTGTCTTTCTTCACTTTCTCTGTCTCTCATACACTAATTACACAAATACACAGTTCTCTTTTACTGATGTTAACACAGTCTACAGTCTTTCATGATATTACAACTCACAACTGTTTACTTCTCATAGCCTTGACTCACTCCTTTCACTGTCTTTCTTCACTTTCTCTGTCTCTCGTACACTAATTACACAAATACACAGTTCTCTTTTACTGATGTTAACACAGTCTACAGTCTTTCATGATATTACAACTCACAACTGTTTACTTCTCATAACCTTGACTCACTCCTTTCACTGTCTTTCTTCACTTTCTCTGTCTCTCATACGCTAATTACACAAATACACAGTTCTCTTTTACTGATGTTAACACAGTCTACAGTCTTTCATGATATTACAACTCACAACTGTTTACTTCTCATAACCTTGACTCATTCCTTTCACTGTCTTTCTTCACTTTCTCTGTCTCTCATACACTAATTACACAAATACACAGTTCTCCTTTACTGATGTTAACACAGTCTACAGTCTTTCATGATATTACAACTCACAACTGTTTACTTCTCATAACCTTTACTCACTCCTTTCACTGTCTTTCTTCACTTTCTCTGTCTCTCGTACACTAATTACACAAATACACAGTTCTCTTTTACTGATGTTAACACAGTCTACAGTCTTTCATGATATTACAACTCACAACTGTTTACTTCTCATAACCTTGACTCACTCCTTTCACTGTCTTTCTTCACTTTCTCTGTCTCTCGTACACTAATTACACAAATACACAGTTCTCTTTTACTGATGTTAACACAGTCTACAGTCTTTCATGATATTACAACTCACAACTGTTTACTTCTCATAACCTTGACTCATTCCTTTCACTGTCTTCACTTTCTCTGTCTCTCATACACTAATTACACAAATACACAGTTCTCTTTTACTGATGTTAACACAGTCTACAGTCTTTCATGATATTACAACTCACAACTGTTTACTTCTCATAACCTTGACTCATTCCTTTCACTGTCTTTCTTCACTTTCTCTGTCTCTCATACACTAATTACACAAATACACAGTTCTCTTTTACTGATGTTAACACAGTCTACAGTCTTTCATGATATTACAACTCACAACTGTTTACTTCTCATAACCTTTACTCACTCCTTTCACTGTCTTTCTTCACTTTCTCTGTCTCTCGTACACTAATTACACAAATACACAGTTCTCTTTTACTGATGTTAACACAATCTGCAGTCTTTCATGATATTACAACTCACAACTGTTTACTTCTCATAATCTTGACTCATTCCTTTCACTGTCTTTCTTCACTTTCTCTGTCTCTCATACACTAATTACACAAGTACACAGTTCTCTTTTACTGATGTTAACACAGTCTACAGTCTTTCATGATATTACAACTCACAACTGTTTACTTCTCATAACCTTGACTCACTCCTTTCACTGTCTTTCTTCACTTTCTCTGTCTCTCGTACACTAATTACACAAATACACAGTTCTCTTTTACTGATGTTAACACAGTCTACAGTCTTTCATGATATTACAACTCACAACTGTTTACTTCTCATAACCTTGACTCATTCCTTTCACTGTCTTTCTTCACTTTCTCTGTCTCTCATACACTAATTACGCAAATACACAGTTCTCTTTTACTGATGTTAACACAGTCTACAGTCTTTCATGATATTACAACTCACAACTGTTTACTTCTCATAACCTTGACTCACTCCTTTCACTGTCTTTCTTCACTTTCTCTGTCTCTCGTACACTAATTACACAAATACACAGTTCTCTTTTACTGATGTTAACACAGTCTGCAGTCTTTCATGATATTACAACTCACAACTGTTTACTTCTCATAACATTGACTCACTCCTTTCGCTGTCTTTCTTCATTTTCTCGGTCTCTCATCACACTAATTACACAAATACACAGTTCTCTTTTACTGATGTTAACACAGTCTACAGTCTTTCATGATATCACAACTCACAACTGTTTACTTCTCGTAACCTTGACTCACTCCTTTCACTGTCTTTATTTCTCGAATGACATCGAAACTTCCTTTTTGGCGTGTCCCGCTCATTATTGTCACGTGTTTAGCAGCGTGAGTGGTGTGAAGAAGATTGTACTTAAGCGCCTCTGCAACCGGGCGCGCCAGCTCTATGGTGGCAAGTATCAGGTCCCTACGGGTTTTAGTTGTGTGCCAGGGTATAATATTGAATATTGTATTTTCTGGCTATAGCCCATGCAGCATCAAGAAGATTAACAATAAGATAACCTGTACAAATGTTTATCTCAACTAATACGAAGAAGATATAGGAATAAGAGTTTGTAAGAATGGTTAGTACAAGAGTAGAGAAAGTCATGTGAGTGCAACACAGATTTTTCCTCTGTATCACAAAATGGAATTTGAGTGTTGGTTTGAACAATAAACTCATATAGTTAATAATGACTGAAGGAAACAAGGAAAGACATCCGGGATTTAAACCCACGTTTAATTGTATCATTAATGAGACAATACTGTTGATACGTTACGCAGTGAGAGAGAGCAGTAGATATTTTTCAGATCGTGAACACGAATGTGCCTGAAATAATAGAAAAGGGGCGAAGGGGGGGTGAAGTTAATCCCTTGATCCACCCCCCAAACACCTGTGACTGCGTTTTATTTTCCAAACCATGTGACATTACACGGGAGTAAGGGCATAATAAAATGAGATGAATGTTAACTATTCTAAACCCCCAAAACGGTTTTACAAGCGCTTCAGAGGGTGAAGATGGCCGCTGTATATTATGTTTAGGAGGTGCATTTGTTTTCCACATGGATTTTTCTCTAGTCACGTGCAGGTGGATTAGTCAACAGTATTAATGGCTCCAATCGAATCCGCTCTAATCCGCTCGTTGTTAAATATTTCATGTGTTTCTGCTCGTTACTTTCACATCCCCTATAAGGCACCCCTTTCCCAGTGGGCCCCTAACAAGGGGCTTACAGCGCACTACCTACAAAGTCCCCTCCGAAGGAGTGTCGCCTTGCCGTGGCGGAGGGGCTCAGTACCTGAACCAGACGGCCTACTAAGTTTTCTTTCGACTACTGGTAGGCAAGAGGTGAGGGGAAGCAAAGAACATTCCAAACGGGTAGATGGGGCTCGGTAGTCTTGGTCGACAACTCATCTAGGAGAAGAGGACTCCGAAATCAAACTCCCTCAGGGGCTCCTACTACGGTAGGTACGGGTTTGGCGTACCCGGGGCCCCGAGCCATACTCTCGACTGGGTTCCTCCAAGAGGTGAGAGGGCACATGCCAAACGCCCAATCAACTTTGGTCCACTTTTGTGTTTGACCTCCCTCCTGATACCTCCCTGTACACAGTCTGACGGATAACCTACGCGCGGGTTGGAGGATGGGGTGACGCAAGGGGTGACTGGGTAATCGCGTAAGTCCCAGCCCCTGGTTATCATGTAGGATCTGTGTACGTATCCGCTGATAAAGGTCAGTCCCGGGGAGGGGCCATTGCATGAGCTGATGCACTCCTGAAGGCGATTGGGTCCCTCTGTCTATGCATTGGGAGGTGAGACCCTAGGGTGAGCAAGGTCCAGGCCAGGACTCTCACCTAAGCCGGGGTGGCGCCCAGGAAGTGAGCATGCCATCGGAGACATTTGCAATGGTGGAGGATATCATCGCCATGGGACATCCCAAACAAAATACAAAAAACCAGAAAACGATTGGAAAGGAAGTAGCAGAGTTGAGTGGTCCTCGCTACTTAATATTTACTAGAACTGAGGAAGGAAGGAAATTTACATCGGTGAACCCATTTGTTATCCAAAAGGGTCTTGATAAAATAGCTGGCCCAGTGAAGAACTGCACAAGAGCTCGCAACGGCACGCTCCTGGTTGAAGCTAATTCAGCATCCCAGGCGGCTACTTTACTTAAGGCGAATATGTTAGCTAGCTATCCGGTACGCGTAGAACTGCATAGGACTTTGAACTCCTCCCGTGGAGTTGTGAACACCCGGGCATTGGACGGCATGTCCAATGAGGAGATTCAGGAGAACCTCGAAGATCAAGGTGTAACAGCAGTATACCGGGTTCAGAGAAAAGATGGAGGCGAATATCTGCCTACCCGTACCCTTTTCCTTACCTTTAATCGGGTTGATCTCCCGCAAAGGATAAAGGCTGGGTACGAGGCCATTGAAGTAAGACCTTACATTCCGAGCCCGCTTAGATGCTATAAATGCCAACGCTTTGGTCATACAAGTGACACGTGCAGTGGTAGAGCTACCTGCGTAAACTGTGGAGGCATCGCCCATGACGATGACTGTACCTCACCTCCCAGTTGTATTAACTGCAGGGGAGAACATCCAGCAAACTCCCGAGAATGTCCCCGTTATGTGGAGGAAAGAGCTATCCAGGAGATCCGGGTTAGAGAGAAGGTGTCCTTCTCAGAAGCCCGAAAGCTCTTACGTTTGCGACAGCCCGCTATCCCGAATTCCGGTACCTATAGCTCGGTTGTAGCTAAACCAGTACCGTGTCGGGAAATCGCAACTCAAACTAGCGATATAAATGGGGCAACAATCTCAGCCAAAATTCTTGTAGCTAGGTCACCTCCAAAGCCTCAGACATCACCTAAGTCCGCCAGAGCATCTACAAATACCGCAGTTCAATCCAGCAGACAAGGAAGGTCGCCAATAAAGAAGGCGAGCTCAAAAAGTAGACCGATTGTATACGATGTGTCACCGATGAAGTTTAAGACCCAGTATCAAAGATCTGATTTCCTCAAAGAAAATAAGATATCTCCCAAGGCACCAAAGGGAAAGAAAAGCCCAAAAACATCTCCCAGGAGATCCTCTTCGGAGGAATCCTCTGGGATGACTACAGACCGGCGAATGTCATCTTCGCCGGTCTCCGTGTCCAATCGGTTCGAGGCTCTCGAACCAAAATTCAGTATCGGAACACGGACGTCCTCGGCAGAGGACATGGAGTTTGAATCTGCCCACACTGGGAGACCCCCAGTAGAAAAGAGGCGCGAAAAAGCGCCAGACAAGAATGCGAGCCCCAGAGAAAAAAAAAGGGCTAAGTTAGTTCGACAACCGCCAACTCCAAAGTAATGAAGAGTTACCTTGGAGTTACCTATCACATACATAATGCAATATGGCTATCCTACAATGGAACGTACGTGGCATTCGAACTCAAAGGCCAGAACTTGAGCTCTTGCTCAAAGAAAACGAACCTCTAGTCGCATGTTTGCAAGAGACTAAGCTGCGTCCTCGAGACGCTTTCCATCTAAGGCGATACACCCCAGTACGGTGTGATGTTACACCAGAAGAGGGTGTACCGGCACATGGCGGCGCTATGATACTTGTCAGAGATGACGTATATATGAAAACTCTACCTTTGCACTCTGATATACAATCAGTTGCTGTATGGATTAAACTGCCAAACATACATTTCACTATCTGTAATGTTTATTTGCCTCCCTCCCATGACTTCTCGCACATTGATTTAGAAGATCTAGTTTCCCAGTTGCCAACACCTTTTCTGTTGGTGGGAGACTTCAATGCGCACCACCCACTTTGGGGTTCAAGTCGCGCTTGTGCGAGAGGTACACTCATTTCCGATTTTTTGGACAGTCACAACCTAGCTCTCCTCAACACTGGAGAGCCTACATTCATTTCGGACTCTCATAGCAGCTTCTCACACCTTGACCTTGCAGTTTGTTCACCTCAGTTGGCAGTCTCCTTACAATGGAATGTCATCTCTGATTTACACTCTAGTGACCATTTCCCATGTCTTATTAGTCTCTTGACGCAACATACACACTCCACACGTATGCCCAGATGGCGTTTGGACCATGCCAACTGGAACCTCTACACCCAGTTGGCTGTCTTTACGTACAACGAGCACGACTCAGTGCATAATTTGGCGCAGCATCTCACGGAGACGATTCTCTCTGCTGCTGAACAGTCGATTCCGCGGTCGACTACACACCCCCGTCGATTTCCCGTCCCCTGGTGGACGGAAGAATGTCGGAATGCCATTCGTGCTCGAAGGCGTGCACTTAGGGTTTTCCAACGTCACCCTACTTTGGAAAACCTGATTGAATACAAGAAAATGCGCGCCAGGTCCAGACAAGTCATTAAGGATAGCAAAAAGTCATCATGGAGCAAATTTGTAGCTTCATTTAACCGACACACACCTTCCTCGGTTGTGTGGGATAGATTAAGGCGTGTTGCAGCTAAAACGACCCAAATACCAATAGCGGGACTAAAAACAGCCACAGGAGCTGTTGTTGATTCATTTGAAGTGGCCAATACCTTTGGCAGTGCTTTCGCACAAGTGTCTAGCTCGGAAAACTACTCCCCTGAGTTCCTTCCATTTAAAACTCAGGTGGAATCTCAAGGCTTCACGTTTCGTTCTAGAAACGTAGAAGATTACAATCGCCTTTTCACCATGGCGGAGCTGGAGCATTCCCTGAAATCTTCGCGATGTTCAGCACCAGGAGCGGACGGTATTCATGTACAAATGTTACAACAGCTCTCTCCTGAAGGTAAGGCATTCCTGCTCGAGGTCTATAATCGTGTTTGGGTTGACAGTATACTCCCAGAAAATTGGCGGGAGGCCACCGTTATTCCCATCTTGAAGGCTGGGAAGGACCGTCATCTTCCCTCCAGCTATCGTCCTATTTCCCTCACCAGTTGCGTTTGCAAGGTGATGGAACGCATGATCAATGGACGATTGGTATGGTGGTTAGAAAGTCGTAACCTACTGACTAACATCCAGTGTGGTTTTCGACGACGCCGTTCAACTGTTGACCATCTTGTGTCAATATCGACACAGATAATGGACGGCTTTATGAAGAACTGTCAAACCGTTGGCATATTTTTCGATCTTGAGAAGGCTTATGATACGTGCTGGCGAGCAGGGATTCTACGTTCCCTGTATGCCTGGAACATACGTGGACGCCTACCACTTTTCATTCAGGAGTTTATGAAGGACCGCTTTTTCCGAGTAAGGGTCGGCTCGGTTTTTTCTAATTCTTTTGTTCAGGAGGAGGGAGTACCTCAGGGTTCGGTGCTAAGTGTCACGCTCTTTGCTATAGCAATTAACTCCATCTGGAAATGTGTTCCACCTGGAGTTTCGTCATGCCTATTCGTAGACGACTTCGCTGTCTATTGCACTTCTCAGCGCACGGCGTTCTTACAACGGCGCCTGCAGCAATGTTTGGACAACCTTAGAGAATGGAGCATGAAAAACGGCTTCCGTTTCTCAACTGAGAAGTCAATCTGCGTTAATTTCTGGCGCCGTAGGAGACGATTACCACCTTCGCTCCGATTTGGTCCAGATGAACTTCCCTTCGCAGAAGAGACGCGCTTCCTGGGTTTGATCTTGGACAGGAAGCTTAGTTGGTCGTCGCATATTGCACAGCTAAGAGCGAGATGTGACCGTTCCCTAAATATTATGCGAGTACTGAATGGCAAATCGTGGGGAGCGGATCGAACAATTTTGTTGCGAATATATCGCGCATTGGTCCGATCCAAGCTAGACTATGGGTGTATTGTTTATTCGTCAGCACGACCATCTGTGCTGAGAAGATTAGACGTGGTCCATAATAGGGGCATCCGCATTGCAACAGGAGCTTTTCCAACAAGCCCAGTGGTGAGCCTTTACGCCGAGTCCGCAGAAGCTCCTCTGCAATATCGGCGTGAGATTCTCTTGGCAAATTATGGTTGTGCGCTTAGATGTATGCCTAAGCACCCAACGTTCGCTTCTTTTTTCACCACCACGCTAAGAGAACGATATAGAAATAGCACCCTTAATCCAAAGCCTGCGGGGTTCCGTTTCCAAGAGCTCCTAGTGAAGCTTGGAGTGGAACTGCCTGTTATGTTCGCCAAGGGCGAGAGACTTTACCCCCCTTGGCTATCTGGTACGCCCCATGTAAATCTTGGGATGACCATACACCAGAAGTCCACGATGCCTATTTCAAGTATTCGCACGTGTTTCTTAGAATTTTTGTCAGGCTACTCTGACCGTAAATATATTTACACCGATGGATCAAAGAACACCAACGGTGTTGGATGTGCTTATGTTTATGGAACCGAACCATATACATTCGGTTTTCCAAATAGCACTTCCATTTTTACTGCAGAGCTTTATGCAATTTATCGAGCCGTTTTGTATGTTCGCCGTCGTAAATTAGGTGACTGCCTGATTTTGAGCGATTCCCTTAGTGCACTGCAGAGCCTTTGTCAGTTGTACAACCCCCACCCTATTGTACAACGTATCCAGGATGCCCTCCATGTTTTACACGCTTCTGGCGTTGACGTGGTGTGTGCATGGATTCCTGGTCACGTAGGTTTGCCTGGGAATGAAAAGGCAGATTTAGCAGCAAAGACGGCAACTACAGAACCCAGAATTATCATCTCACGTGTTACTTCGGAAGACTTTAGGCTTGAAGTGCGGAGAGCGGTGCTGTCGTCCTGGCACGACGAGTGGTCAGCTCTCCGCGGTAATAAGCTTAGAGAAGTGAAAGAACTTCCGATAAACTGGGTAACTTCCTGTCGCACATCTCGTCGCGAGGAGGTTAGTTTGGCTCGATTAAGAATAGGGCACTGCAATTTTTCGCACGGTTACCTATTTAAAAGGGACCCTGCGCCTCTATGTCCGCTGTGTGACAACGTTTTGTCGGTTCGCCACGTGCTCCTAGAGTGTTACTCTCTAGCGCACCTTCGGGATTCTCTGCAGCTGCCTGCCAGACTTGCAGAGGTCCTAGCGGACGACAAAACAGCGGTTGATAGAGTTCTTAATTTTTTAGCGCAGTGCAATATAAATTTGAGGATTTAAATTTTTTAATTCTCTTGTTCTGCTTTTGGACATATTTATCACCTTGTTTCATATCTGGCTATTGCCACTGATTTCTACCTTGTATATTTTGTTGTTTCTAGTATTTTTATTTTTTGAGTGAAATTTATATCTGGCTATTGCCATGAGTCTCTTAAGGGCGCTGATGACCTAGAAGTTGAGCGCCCTTAAACCAAATCCAAATCCAAATACCTACAAAGTGTTACTTCCTTCAGTAATTCCACTGTTCACCGCACTCTCGAGGTCACAGGTTCGACCCCCATGGCCGACCTTACTGACACATTGCCTTTTTCGGAGGTTTCCCTGGATCGCAAGGCGAACGCTGGGAAGGATCTCCATACCCTCCGAACTTCCTGTGCTACATTCCGTCATTTTTGTCTCAGGACTTGATACATTGTGGAGAAGAGCTGATTAAGCCTTTAATACATAAGTGAGTATGTTCGCCACAGATACCTGTGATCGCTTGTCACGTACAAACAATACAGAAAATGCAGTAGTAAAAACTAATGCACTAGATTAAACTTTTTATCAATAGTACGTGTTAATAGTTATCTAAATAAGTATAAGAACAAACAATAATTGTTAGGGAAGTTTATAGAGAAATTTGTGAGTTGCAATATTTTTTTATTTGAAGGCTATGATATCAAAATCATAGTTGTTGATATTAGCTTAATTTTAATAGAATTTGTTTTTTATGCTTTCAGGTAAGAATCTTCAGTATACAAACAGAGCCTGAAGGTCAAAGGTATGGTAAATAGTTCGCTCTAACGCTTGTGATTTTCTGCATGTGCTAAAAACAAAGTACGCATTTGAGAGGTTTCCAGTAAAACTCAGCAAGTCAGACTTACATGCGAAAGGACAAGAAGATTTAAAGAGTGAAAACTAAATCGCAGACCACTACACAACAATTGCAGTGTAGAACAGATTCTGAATTTTAACTCTGGAATTTATTCTAAGGATGAACCAATAACTAATTTGTTACCTCTATGTATAGTATATGTTATATCATAGACAGTTTATTGGGAAGTAGTTAGTCATTTTTCTCTACTTGCTAGTCAGTACAATAAATGCCAAAACAATTACTACTGGCGAGCTTTAAAATGTCACTATCAGTTAAAATCTGCTGTATTCCCGTATTTATCTTGTACGTACAAGAAAATCAGCAATAGGACATTTTTACAAATATTTATCTGTATTAACACGAAGTAAAAAAAAAGGTTTTAGTAGAACGCATAGTAATATGAATGTAACACATGAAAATGTTGAGTCCTGATCATATTTATTATACGTTATAAAGAGGCAAACGGCGTGCGTGGCCTCCTAGTGGTGTGAGGTAGCTGCACCTTGAGCCTTTGAAAGCGCAACCACATAAACCCATATCAGCAACAAGTGTACCTCTCCAGGAGTCACGTGCGAAGGACAGATGCCATTGGCCTGCGTGTTATGTGCTTTTCTCCATTAATTCGGACATTTTCTCAGCGCTAAGTACTTAAGAAGAAGTGATGGAAAGCAGAAGTGAAGCGGGCGGGAGATTATGTAGTGATGTTCACTTCACGGCCGTGCTTGCGTGCAGAACAATCAAGGGAGGAGTAATCACAACTTGCGTGATAAGTATACTAGTAGACGCACTTGTGAATATGTATACAGGGTCTATCTTGCTGTTCAGTATCGATGATGCACATGCACATGCCGGGACTGAAATAGCTCTGCTAGCTTCCTGTCCGTTTCAACTACTCGCTCACTCGCTAACTAGACCAAACCACACATACGTGCATGTCATCATACTCGCTAGCAAACCCCTTCTACGAAATACTGTGTCACCTAACTGATATACGCCAGTCACACAATTGAATTTTATTTATGTATATCTAATATAAATACTATATCTGACCAGTATTTGTCCCAATAAGGAATATTTCACAATACAATAGGTTTCCTTCATCCCAAAACGATCTCCTACCTCAGCAAGTCCCTGTCCGAGTATCCCCCCCCCCCCCCTTTAACCCTCTTCCCTACGTACTGCTTTTCATCCAGCATTCCCTACGTTTCGCTCTTCTTCTTTTCCCCTCCAATTTCCAATTTAAGATTTTATTGGGTATTCGGTCTCCTGACATTCAGGTGTTGTTCTTTCAGAATTTCCAAAATGTTTTTGTCAACTTGCATAATTTCCCTAATCCAACTTAATCTTTCCTGGAGTTTCTTGCTCACGTGCCCAAAAATCCATTTCTGATATCATTAGCTTGTTGCTGCAAGTTTCAGCGCCGTACAACGTTGTACTTTGGAACTGTGCCTGATATATTCATTTTTTAGTTCTATATCAAATATTTGCACTGTATAAAACTGAATTGAGCATTTCTACGATGGCCTTCCCTTCAGTTATTCTTTATTAATTCTCTAAACTTGTGTAACACTGGCTAACCTATATTTGAAACTATGGTCTTTAGACCTTTACGAGGTTCAGATCTTTGTTTGTTATTTCTTATTAATCCATAATTTCCGTCTCCGTAATTAGAAAACTTATTTACGTTTGCAATTTTTAATATAATTGTATAATTTCTTAGGTTTACTCTCCCTTGTTATACATTTTCTACCTCTTTCTAGCACTGGAAAGTAGTAAATTACTGTGCTGCCATCTTCATGTGGCATCCTGTATATAATTCCACGTGTTGTAAATTTGTTAATTACATAGTGAACCTCCATACGTATTTTAATAACTGTCCGCTGTAATAATAGCTACAAACACTTATAAACATTTGTACAAATTATCTTATTGATTATTTCCCTGTAGCTACAAGGGGAATAAGGGAATACAGTAGACTGAGAGATACACAATTAATATGTTTATATATTTGCATTTATTAGTTTACGAGAGTTTCTACACGAAAAAAATTAAGATGTGGGACTGAAAAATTCAGTGTTGCACTCACATGACTTTCTCTACCCTTGTGCTAAGTATTTTTACAAACTCTTATTCCTATATCTTCTTCATGTTAATAGGGATATACATATATACAAGTTACGTTATTAATTATTTCCCTGTAGGTACAAGGGGAATATGGGAATACAGTAGAGTTTGAGCTATAGTCAAATATTTTAACCCTTTGAAATGAATATTGATGTTCCATTTATAGAAAGTGTAAATTTTCCAAAACTCACAAATAGTAACGAATATTTCGGAAATGGTTTAGTTAAAAAAAACGATCATATAAACTGTTTTAACGAGACCTACATTTTTAATAGAAAGATTTCGTCCATGTCTTGTAGTTTACCAACTGTACAAAGGTCGCCCAGAGTAAACAGGACTGCATGGACTATAGCAGAATAATTAAAAAAAAAAACAATACTTTTATTTGTCATAGAAATAACTCAAACATACGGCATTTTAATCAAAATCATTAGAGCCATTTTCGAGAAAATCAAAATTTTAGAAAAAAACTCCATAGAAAAGGTAGTTTTGAATTTTCTTCACCATCTCCGTGTCACTTCTTTGAAGCATACTGAACTAAAATACCAAATTGGGTTTGTAACCGACTTTTCGTTTTTGAGTTACTCTGTTTACAGAGCGAGGTGTGTGTGTATCAGCATATTTCTAACTCGGCATTTGTTCGTGATGAAGGCCATGGTGAATCAAATGGCCGACAGCTAGAATGTTATAAATTTGACGCGGCTGGTCACTCGAGAATCAATTATTAGTGACATTCGCCGCGAAGTTTTAAATCGTATGGTAGCTTAGGTGTTAGAACAGCCTGACTGTAGCCGATAGATCCGTAGTTCCAATCCAGGCTATGGTATTGAATTTTACAGTCCTCGTCTACCCTTTTGATGTTGTCTGTTCTCACACGTAGATATATCGTATAGTTCACCACTGTGTTAGCTGACAGCAGAAAACGAGATATTGGAAAGGGCATCAAGTTATATATTATATTATCTGTAGGAATCCCTTGATGATGATGTAGACTAAGTAGCAAATTGTGGGAAATGTTTAGTTATTCCAGAATGTCGCTTTGTTGGCTTGGACTGAGATGTTATCGGCTAGCGTGTGTGTGTGACCTTTTCATGAAAATAAAGTTGGCAAGGTTACAGGTTTTCTCGTCACACAGTGATTACCTTCCAGGAAACTTATTATTGTAATAGCTCCAATAAAAACAACGTCTGATATGCTAACAATATAATATACTTTAATAGAGGTCAGTGCCCCATGTCATAATGGTACTTAGAAAGCATTTCTGTAATGTCATTTATCTTTCCTTAACGTCAGCAAACGGTTCATTACCAAATCCAATTATTGTTAATCCTTTCAATAAATACAATTAATGTCAAATAGATTTTTTTCGTGGAGATAACCGCTTCTGAGATATTTCTTGTTATTCGTTTGTATTTTCTATATTTTCTTAAAGTCTACTGCATTCCCATATTCCTATTATAACTATAAAACTATTTCTAGAAATATTTATCTCGATTAACATGAAGTATATCGTAAAATAATCATTGTAAGATGTTTGTAGAAGAATGAGTAGAGAAAATCATATGAGAGGAACTCATATTTTTAGTTAATTGGCTGTTCACATTTAGATGAATGTGAATTGCGCATTTTGTCGAGCATAATGAGCTGTCGGATACAAAACGGACGTAATAATTACAATCCGTGAGTGGGGGGGGGCGATGTTCGTTTGTTTCGCCACTTAAAAAGTACACGACCATTGTAACACAGGCTTGTTGTGAACCTCGTGGACATTGCTAATGTCTGCTTTACGTGTGTTATTCGTTACAATAAAACAATTGCACAATGTTTTGAGAGCCATTGAGAATTATAATAGGTACATTTATTGCCCGTACTTCGGACTTGGTCAGATTTCTCGCCTTTTGCCAAATGAGGAACGAACATGCACTAAAGACAATTACACTGTAAGAAACGTTCTTTAAGTGCACGCTCGACTAGAAGATATGTGAAAACTATTTCAGGAAACCTCATGCGTTGCGCTCGTATGACTTTCTCTACTCTTGTACTAACCATTCTTCGTGTTAGTCTTTGATAGAACAAAATAACTTCCTAAGTTGTAGATATATCTGTCTAATTCATGAGATCTAAGCGCACTTTCTGTTTAACGCTAACATGTGACTGGAATGATCTCAGTAAAGTTTGCTTTTAATTGTTCTCAAGTAATAATTAACTTACACACATACACACGGGCAAGTTGCAGAGGTCACGAATGCAAGGAAGTACGTATATCAGATACATACATACATACGTACCTTCGTGTAATTGAATAATTCATTTGCGAGTCTAATTGGAGCAATTTTGTGCACGAGTTAGTTCCTTATTGCTCACTCATTCTTTAATAACTCTGCACCACTTTAGTGTAAATTGCTTTTTACCGCATTAACTCCACCTTGAGCATTTTAACTCCGTGGAAGTTATACCTGAGTGCGAAACAATGGAGACGTTAGTCACGTGGTTATGCAGTGCTCAAAACTCTCACAGAACGAATGGAGGCTTTATTTCAAATCATCTTTAAACGAGAACTCTGTTGCATTCAAGTAAACTTCTGGGAAAATTACTATGTGTTTTGCTCTGCTATTTAATATTTTAGCAAGACATTTCTTTGACCCAGTTGATGAGTGAAGATCGAGCCTCCCTGCTTAAGTGTATATGGTGATCTAACGTGCTGGGGAACATAGCAGTTAGGGGCAACCTAAACATACATAATGTAAGTACAGTTAACTTATGTATAAAACATGCGACGAATTTATTGAGCTTTCCGAGTCAAGCATAAGTACACAGACTAGAGAATATTTGTATGTTTGTTTGTGCGGACAATAAACTAAGTTTGTCATCTCCTTATCAGCTCTAGCAATAGAGTGAAGCAATTGGTCTGTTGTAGAAATCATCTGTTATTGGCTACATAAACAGAACTAACAGAATGATTAGCACGCAGCCCTTGGAGCCGTTCGGACACTGATGCCAGTCCCGCACTACTCTCAGCCAAGAAAAGCTATTGTTAATGGTTCCAATAAAGAGGAAACGGTAGCCGGCATGGATCCCAATATAGACGGCCAGTCCGCCACTTCATTCACTCCCACACTGAACACAGCCAACAGAAGCTATCTCTTAGTGCGACCATAAAGACAGACCGGTAGCTGGTTGACAGCCAGTCCGCCACTAACAGCCAGTCCGCAACTGACAGCCAGTCCCACACTGAACACAGCCAACAGAAGCTATCTGTTAATGCGACGATAAACACAGACCGGTAGCTAGTTGACAGCTAGTCCGTCACTGACAGCCAGTCCCACACTGAACACAGTCAACAGAAGCTATCTGTTAATGCGACCATTAACACAGACCGGTAGCTGGTTGATAGCCAGTCCGCCACTGATAGCCAGTCCCACACTGACAGCCAGTCCCACACTGAACACAGCCAACAGAAGCTATCTGTTAATGCGACCATAAACACAGACCGGCAGCTGGTTGACAGCCAGTCCGCCACTGACAGCCAGTACCATACTGAACACAGCCACCAGAAGCTATCTGTTAATGCGACCATAAACACAGACCGGTAGCTGGTTGACAGCCAGTCCGCCACTGACAGCCAGTCCCACACTGAACACAGCCAACAGAAGCTATCTGTTAATGCGACCATAAACACAGACCGGTAGCTGGTTGACAGCCAATCCCACACTGACAGCCAGTCCCACACTGAACACAGCCAACAGAACCTATCTGTTAATGCGACCATAAGCACAGACCGGTAGCTGGTTGACAGCCAGTCCCACACTGACAGCCAGTCCCACACTGAACACAGCCAACAGAAGCTATCTGTTAATGCGACCATAAACACAGACCGGTAGCTGGCTGACAGCCAGTCCGCCACTGACAGCCAGTCCCACACTGAACACAGCCAACAGAAGCTATCTGTTAATGCGACCATAAACACAGACCGGTAGCTGGTTGACAGCCAGTCCCACACTGACAGCCAGTCCCACACTGAACACAGCCAACAGAAGCTATCTGTTAATGCGACCATAAACACAGACCGGTAGCTGGTTGACAGCCAGTCCGCCACTGACAGCCAGTCCCACACTGAACACAGCCAACAGAAGCTATCTGTTAATGCGACCATAAACAGACCGGTTGCTGGGTTATAGCCAGTCCGCCACTGATAGCCAGTCCCACACTGAACACAGCCAACAGAAGCTATCTGTTAATGCGACCATAAACACAGACCGGTAGCTGGTTGATAGCCAGTCCGCCACTGCTAGCCAGTCCCACACTGAACACAGCCAACAGAAGCTATCTGTTAATGCGACCATAAACACAGACCGGTAGCTGGTTGATAGGCAGTCCGCCACTGATAGCCAGTCCCACACTGAACACAGCCAACAGAAGCTATCTGTTAATGCGACCATAAACACAGACCGGTAGCTGGTTGACAGCCAGTCCCACACTGACAGCCAGTCCCACACTGAACACAGCCAACAGAAGCTATCTGTTAATGCGACCATAAACACAGACCGGTAGCTGGTTGACAGCCAGTCCCACACTGACAGCCAGTCCCACACTGAACACAGCCAACAGAAGCTATCTGTTAATGCGACCATATACACAGACCGGTAGCTGGTTGACAGCCAATCCCACACTGACAGCCAGTCCCACACTGAACACAGCCAACAGAAGCTATCTGTTAATGCGACCATAAACACAGACCGGTAGCTGGTTGACAGCCAGTCCCACACTGACAGCCAGTCCCACACTGAACACAGCCAACAGAAGCTATCTGTTAATGCGACCATAAACAGACCGGTAGCTGGTTGATAGCCAGTCCGCCACTGACAGCCAGTCCCACACTGAACACAGCCAACAGAAGCTATCTGTTAATGCGACCATAAACACAGACCGGTAGCTGGGTTATAGCCAGTCCGCCACTGACAGCCAGTCCCACACTGAACACAGCCAACAGAAGCTATCTGTTAATGCGACCATAAACACAGACCGGTGGCTGGGTTATAGCCAGTCCGCCACTGACAGCCAGTTCCACACTGAACACAGCCAACAGAAGCTATCTGTTAATGCGACCATAAACACAGACCGGTGGCTGGGTTATAGCCAGTCCGCCACTGACAGCCAGTTCCACACTGAACACAGCCAACAGAAGCTATCTGTTAATGCGACCATAAACACAGACCGGTAGCTGGTTAGGATCCCATATACCTTTCGTCCCGCCTCGTGTCCATAAAAGCTTCGTCCGAGTTCACTACCAGACACCCACTTTGCTCCTTTTTTCTTCAACTGCGCTGCCAGCGCCATGTGGGTGTAATATGTACTACATCTGGTTCCTGTGCAGACCAAAAAGGAACAAACAAGCCTTCTTGCGAGATATCCTAACTGTACAAGAAATAAATCTGATTAAAATCTTGACAGAAACTAGTAATCTTCATGAAGACGGGAGATTTAACGCTTCACAACAGTCTTTTCAGTAATTTACTCCTTTACAGTGTGGAGAAAAGAAGCTTTGGTCTTCAATAGTGTTAACCAAAACAACTTTGAAGCATTTCAAATTACACTATATAAATTAGTTTTTCTCAGTATTCCCCTAGAATCTACTCTCATAAATACTTTATCCATTTCATGTTAATAGAGATTAACATGTATACAAATTGATGCCTTATTTAATCTATATAGCGTTCCACTCTTAGAAGACAGTATGGAGTTAAATGGGACATCTCTGTCGCTATCTAGCGCATACAAGTTGCCATTAGCCGCATCCTTTTCTAACCTCACGCTGTTGCCAGGTTCCTAATAGCATGTTATAAATATTCAATTGTTATAAATTTCAGATTTCACATTATCCTATGCAAAATTCTTTTCTCTATCAGGTTCTATCCTTTTCAGAGTCATTATACATTTCTATAGGCCTAAATTTCTTCAGAAAACGTTTTTTTTTTTTTTTTTTTTTTTCAATAGAAGTCCGACATTTGCTGTTTCTATACTCATCACGTACTAACTAACAAACTAACTGCTAGAATGCATCTATATTTTGTTCTTAGGTAGAGTAAACCATAGTGCTACTACCTGCCTACTTTGAATTCTCTATGTTTACCCAGTTTAAGTGTTATAATTTTTTAAATTAAATGTTTTCGGAAAATGTTATATCTGTGCACTGCAAAAGTTACGCAGTGTGAAACTTTTTTGTTATTGAGTTTACATCAGGGAACCAGCGAGAACAAATGTTGACGAGGGTTGCAGAAAGTTTTTAAAATAAACCAAAAGGCAGTAACGTCTTTCTTTTATCCAGTAAGGCAAACAAAAGGTATTCATCTATTCAGCGTATTCTCGCGCCAGGCCTGACACAGAAGATAGTATAAGGAGCAGCACTAGCATTAGTTCGAAAGAAGCCGTGTGTGTAACTGTGAGCTGTTATTGCGTTATTTGTTTAATATTTTTGTAAATATTTGTAGTTATGGAGGGGGAAGCTAGGAAGAGAGGATATGTTGGTAAATTAAGAAGTAAGGAACGCCAAATAATTATGAATGTGTTAGATTATTTTTGAAGTAAAATGCGTGTAAGTAAGGCAGTAAAAGAAACAGCTAAGGCTATCGGGTGTTCAGAAGCAGTAGTGTGTATGATTAAAAAGGAACTAATGAAAGGACCTCTAAGAACGCCGTCGAAAAAGAAAGCAAAAAGGGCGGGACTACACAAAACGCTAGGTTAACGCAATATGATTGAATAGTGCAAGGTGGAGTGCGGCGAATTGTTCATTCTTTACAGTTTGCAAATATTCCACCCACGCTGAATATAATTTTGTCACGGGTCAACAGTGATGAGACTCTACCAAATTTCTCAAGGGCCACTCTGATTTGGGGTCCGAATATGAAAGGAGTAACAAGTGCATATTAATAGAAAGAGACGATATTGATATCATCAGATGGCGACATAAATATCTAAAAGACGTAGAAAGGTTTAGGGACCAGGGGAAATCAATTGTTTAAACAGACGAGTCATTTGTAAATTTAGGTCATACAGTAACAAAGGTGTGCAGGGATACCAAAGTTAAAAGTGCCCATCTCGTCAAGCAGCAATTGAAGGACTAAGTACAGGACACCGGCCACCTCGGGGTCGCGCGCGGAGAAAGTACATGTTGCAACACTGCGCTCCATTTAACGTGTACTGTCTTCTAAGGGTGGAACGCGCTTTAGTACATGTTGCAACACTGCGCTCCATTTAACGTGTACTGTCTTCTAAGGGTGAAACGCGCTTTAGTTACCATAGCTCCCGACACTCAACTTAAAAGATATACATGTCGCCAACCTCAAACCTATAAATTTTTTCTATTGATGCTATTTCAAAATTCATAACGGGATTCTCGTTCTTTTATTATGAACTGGTTCAAATGAAACTTTGACAATGTGATGCAAACACCTTGAAACTATTCAGCAGCATTTGAACAACTTTCACCCATTTCTGAGATAAGGGAAGCTTTTAGTTTCTACTTTGTTCTTATTCTAGATACCACAAATTATCTTATTGTTCATTTTACTGTAGGTACAAGTGCAATATAACAACACAGTAGACTTTAACTGATGGTCAAATGTTTCAAGAGCTGGTCGCTATAAGATGGCTTTGAAATTCCACTCTATTTATACGTAAACTGTAAGAGAAGAGAACTATGGTTAGAACCAAATTGTGTGTTTTAACTCTCCGTAAGATGCGCGCGGGGCCCAGTTCACCCTCGCTATATTTTTACTTTACCTACTGGTAAGTAAAAGTATTGTATTCCGACCAAAAATTCGTTGTCGGATTTCACCGGAAATATGTTTTGAGATCCCCCACCAAAAAAAAAAAAAAAAACAACATAAAGATCGCTGTGTGTGTGTGTGCGTGCGTGTGTCATTCTGTCACACACACATACAGACATATAACATATACAAACACACATACACGCACACACAAACCGTTTTCAAAAAGTGCTTATTTTGAATTCAGGGGATCTCAAAACATATTTGTGTTGAAATCTCGACCTCGAATCCTCGAAACAAGCACAATTTTCCCCCATACTTACTATATATAATAGGGAAACTAAAAAGGTTAAAATATGTTTTGAAGTTTTAGCCGACGAATATGATATAAAAGGATGTAGGTAATGGGAATGTTAGGTATGGTTATGGGATGTTTGGTACTACGCTAGGCCGGTCGAATGCTGCTTGTAGAAGTCGTGTTGAATTTTTTCTGTGAGAGAGGTACTACCTAAGCCTCTCAAATTTACGAGCCCCACTTCATCTTGGAGGCAATTCAGAAAGTAATTACAGTAATTAGCTATGCATGAAGTAATTATTTAAGCAGCCCGAATTTTAGCACGCGTGCAGCAGAAGCAGCAGTCCTAATACAATTTATGAGTGACTCATCATAGCGACTACCCAGTTAGATAGCAGCGTTCGTTCGTTCGTTCCTTGTGGTAGTGGCCGGGCGGGGAGGGGGGGGGGGGGGTCAGGCAGAGAAGAATCTACCCTCGCGTGATGATCCACTCTCTTTCTCATCCTGGGTTTATCTTTTCTAGTCCAAGTGTGATGTCATCCTGAAATAACAACAATAGTAGTAGTAGTAGTGGTAGTGGTAGTAGTAGTAATAATAATGATAATGATAATTAATAATAATAATAATAACAACAACAACAACATTCATTGTTGCTCAGTTTATGTTTGAAATCTGGAAAGCGTGAACAATTTTTCAAGTAGAATAGAGGTTCAGAGAGAACATTTTCATGTAATGGTTTTGTACTTCAAATGCGGCAGTTATCTGTAGTGCCAGACGTGGATAATTCCACAAGTGCTTAACAACATTGCATACAGTACCAGGGAGAATACTTTGAGAAACTGTGATAAACAAAACGTTTCTGTCACTATTCTTATTCTGTTTTCTCAATACATATTAGACACAAACACACAAACACACACACACACACACACACACACACACACACACACACACACACACAATCACACACACACACAGACACACACACACACACACACAAACACACACACAAGCGCGCAACCCTTCCTAAAAATGCTGTTTTGTATTCAGTGGGCCTCAAAACGCATATTTCCGGTGAAATGTCGACACGTAATTTCTGAGTGGAATTAAAATTTAATGAGTTAGCCACAAAAACTCACTAATTTGGTTGTTCTGCATTTTTCAGCGAGGTCACAACTGTAATAGGGGCTCTGTGTCCTCCAGTAAGTATTACTTTCACGAACGCTCCTGTGTCTCTGGCTAGCTCGCTCGTACCAGGCTCGAGGTCGACTCAATCTACTGGAATATATCTAGAGGTTTGCGTGTAAATTTTCATACGGTGATTGCTAGGTAATAAAAGCATAAATAAAACGAAACGGAATCTAAAAACTTTCCTTTGATGGAAAGGAATGCGGACAGAATATTAGCGTGTCATTTCTGAGTACTTATGTTTTACTTCCGTGGAAAACAGGGAAAGTTACCAAATATTTGACCTACAAAAGCACATGGTGGTATATTTAAAAAATACATTTCTTCAACGAACACCCAACGTGACGTAAAATTAGCGATCTTTTTTGAAACTAACGGTTATAGTAAAAAGTACCCACAATGAAGTTTATGTTTGAAGTTTGACGATTGTTTGCCAAACATCAATACTTAATGTTGTCAGTGAATTTGAACCTAAACTTGGACATCTTTGTGTGGCACTCACAACAACAACTGCAGGTACATGACAAGTGGTCGTCATTCCAGTGTAAAATCGTCTTGCTTCCAGAAAGGTGTATACTATCAATCCATTGTTTGGGCTGTTCCTTCGTCTCAGGTGTAAATTGATAGACCCGTGTTTCATTCTTGATTATGAATCAACGCAAAAGCTCATCTTCTTGCGGCGAAACATTGCCTAAAACCTGCCAAATCTTCACGTTGGTGTTTTTATTCCATTGTTAGCAAACGCGGCAACCATCTTGCGCACAGCTCTCTCGTGACCAAATACTAGCAATTTTTATTAAACTCGACGTTTCTACTCGCTCCTAGAGCTATGTGCAAACGACCTTTCTTCTCAGCCACCATCGACGTGCTTGTTTAACGGCCAGCATACCGGAGTAAGAGAGCTAACGTTGGTTCTGCTTTGCCAGCGGCCGACGCAACAAATAACGCTTGCAAAGAGCCAGAACGTTTTATACTGTAAATTTACAATTAAAAAAAATTAAAACTTCACTGTGTACTGGCACGTATGAGCTTAAATTATAAACCAAAGGCATTGTTTCAAAACGAGAAAATCTTGGCCAATTGTTCTTCATCACTTCATTTTTCTTCTAAACGTTTGCACAAAAATACAGTTCTCTTTTACTGATGTTAACACAGTCTACAGTCTTTCATGATATTACAACTCACAACTGTTTACTTCTCATAACCTTGACTCACTCCTTTCACTATCTTTCTTCACTTTCTCTGTCTCTCATACACTAATTACACAAATACACAGTTCTCTTTTACTGATGTTAACACAGTCTACAGTCTTTCATGATATTACAACTCACAACTGTTTACTTCTCATAACCT
Organism: Tenodera sinensis; assembly: GCA_030765045.1. NCBI lineage: Eukaryota > Metazoa > Arthropoda > Insecta > Mantodea > Mantidae > Tenodera > Tenodera sinensis. Next base: position 4,193,590 of record CM060961.1, on the reverse strand, counting down.
TGACTCACTGCTTTCACTGCCTTTCTTCACTATCTCTGTCTCTCAAACACTAATTACACAAATACACAGTTCTATTTTACTGATGTTAACACAGTCTACAGTCTTTCATGATATTACAACTCACAACTGTTTACTTCTCATAACCTTGACTCACTCCTTTCACTGTCTTTCTTCACTTTCTCTGTCTCTCATACACTAATTACACAAATACATAGTTCTCTTTTACCGATGTTAACACAGTCTACAGTCTTTCATGATATTACAACTCACAACTGTTTACTTCTCATAACCTCGACTCACTCCTTTCACTGTCTTTTTCACTTTCTCTGTCTCTCATACACTAATTACACAAATACACAGTTCTATTTTACTGATGTTAACACAGTCTACAGTCTTTCATGATATTACAACTCACAACTGTTTACTTCTCATAACCTTGACTCACTCCTTTCACTGTCTTTCTTCACTTTCTCTGTCTCTCATACACTAATTACACAAATACACAGTTCTATTTTACTGATGTTAACACAGTCTACAGTGTTTCATGATATTACAACTCACAAATGTTTACTTCTCATAACCTTGACTCACTCCTTTCACTGTCTTTCTTCACTTTCTCTGTCTCTCATACACTAATTACACAAATACACAGTTCTATTTTACTGATGTTAACACAGTCTACAGTCTTTCATGATATTACAACTCACAAATGTTTACTTCTCATAACCTTGACTCACTCCTTTCACTGTCTTTCTTCGCTTTCTCTGTCTCCCATACACTAATTACACAAATACACAGTTCTCTTTTACTGATGTTAACACAGTCTACAGTGTTTCATGATATTACAACTCACAACTGTTTACTTCTCTTAACCTTGACTCACTCCTTTCACTGTCTTTCTTCACTTTCTCTGTCTCTCATGCACTAATTACACAATTGCCTGGTCTGTGGTGTAAAGTACTTGGACCACGACTGTCTTTTGTTGTGCGCCGGTGTCTGCGTTATTGTTTTTAAATACCTGAGGTAAATTTCTATGTAACATTAATTTCTGATTGGTAAAGTTTCGCTGTTTTAACAAAGTCGTGGCATGACCTTTGGGTGAAATGGACTATAAATTAATATACTAGAAACATAAGCCTCTGTGAGGAGATAAAGGAATGAATTCTCTGCGCTGGAAACTTTGATAAAAAGGGACAGTATAGCCGTATCTTTTGGTACATCCTGAAATATTGTAGGGCGGTGACGATTTCGCCGCCAGATGGACACGAATCGATTGTGAAAATCCAGATCTATGAGTTTACACATTAAAGTTATGGGCAAACAGAACGTGTGGCGGACTTAACGGCGCCTCCTATGTAGGTAATTTAATCAATGAATATTGTAGCTGCAAATCACTGCGCTCGGCTATAGCTCACTGAACACTAGCGGAATGAGTCTACTTCATGTTAATACATAGAAACATTTACACAAATTATCTTATTGCTTATTTCCTGTAGGTACAAGGGGAATATGGGAGTACAGTAACCCTTGAGCGAATGTAAAGTGTTTTAAAGCTTCCTCTTTGCCGGGTTAACATATAAAAATGCATAGCGATGTTCCATTTGAGTAAGTGTAAATTCTCCAAAACTTCCACAAATAACGAGGAATATCTCTGCAACGGTTCACTCTACAAAAAAAATTATTTGTACATAAATTGTCTGTTTTAGCACGACCTACATTTTTGTAGGGTCAGTTTTGGTCTATCTCTTACGTTTTACGAGTTATACAAAGGTCATTGAGAGTAAATAGTACTTCATAGATTATAGCCAGAAAATTCAAGATATACAATTCATTTGTCATAAAATTGTCTGAAGAATACGGCATTTTAATCAAAATAGTTCAAGCAATTTTTAAGAAAATCAAAATTTTCGGAAAATTATCCATGTAAAGGCTAGGTTAGTGTGGAGCAATTTTCTTCAAAATATTTGTGTCGTATCCTTTATAGATATTAGACTTAATTACAAACTTTGGTTTTTGAGCGAGTTTTTGTTTTTGAGTTATGCTGTCCATAGACTGACAGACACACACACACCCGGCCCTTTTTCTAAAAGTGCTTTTGCTGGATTCAGTTGTCCTCACAACATATATTTGCAGTGAAATCTCAACGTCAAAATGTTAACGTTGATCTTGTTAAGACAAAACAACATTTCCGAAATATTCCTTGTTATTCTTGTGAATTGTTTAATACTTGTACATCTCTGAAATGGAAGGTTGTTAATCGTCTTTTTATCGCTTGGCCGTGTAAAGAGATTAGAAGTTTAAGCTCATCAAATAGGGACCAGCTTTAAAAGACTTCACTATCACTTAAGTGTGCTCTATTCCCATATTCCCCTTGTACCTACAAGGCAATAAACAATAAGATAATTTGTACAAATGTTTATCTCAACTAACGCGAAGAAGATATAGGAATAAGAGTTTGTAATAATGGTTAGTACAAGAGTAGAGAAAGTCATGTGAGTGCAACACATCAGATTTCTTTTTAAACCGAGAAGGCCACGATTTTGAGATGGCCGTTTATTTGTCATTCAGTTCCTGAAGATGGCCATTGAATGTGATACAGCCGAAAGCTTCGACAGTGATCGCCGATGAAGCGATAATCGATAGCCCTCACACTTCGCAGTGATAGAAGAATGAATCAATGAATGAGGCGTGAATTGTGCAAGAGACAAGGATGAAGAACTGGAAGCAATGTTACACAGCGGGCAGTGTTCGTGTTCATATGGACCTATGCCACATGTATGTGCTGGAATAACTATGATCATCACATAGTTGACAGTGCCAGCAACGTTGAAGCTTGAAAATAATTCAAGAGTGGCGAGGACATGGAAAGCAGCACGTAAAAAACAGAGAACAAAGGCTACTGGGCTGGTTTTAATTTTTGACGATGTTAGGTAGGTATACGTCACAGGACACGCACATACACACACACACACACACACACACACACAGGGTTTATACCCAACCCTAATAACGATTTACAGCCTTGCGAAGAAGCTGGCTCGCGAAACTTTTGTTCAATAAATGATAAACGCCAATCTCAATTAGAAGCACTTTTCAATGTGAAGGAAGACCAACTGAATTTAAAAATTAAACAGTGCGTAAAATGGAACTTTACACTCCAGTTGATCTTTTCCATGTGCGCTACAAAAATTAGGTTAAAATATATTTGACACGGGGACAGAGTGCCGTGGAAAAGGTCAGAAAACGATACGTAAACCCAGCGCCACGTGGAAGTGTAGAGAAAAATATTTGAGCATATTAGGAGAGCAGAATATGTTTAAATCCCACGTTATATTTACACAAGTCGATATTTCCAACAAACAGCTGAGCGTGTTATTGTCTCTCGGACACACAAATAGGCAGTTTCTTTCTTAATCAGGAACGAACTGTTTGTATACTCGTGGTGTGGAGTGCGGAACTTCTTGCTACGGAATTGATACCAGATGACTCAGTCGACCCTAATTTTTTTATTATTCCCCGTAGCCATGCAAGGTCCATAGAATTTCCAAGCCATCACATAGAAGGAAATGTTTAAGAGTTTTCTAATATCACAGAGTGGTCTACGTGATTCACGTTAAAAAGAACAGATATCGCCGGTTGGTTCTTCCTCTAAAGTGGGCAAAGACATAAAAATTTCCCCAAAGTGGTCTCCTCCCTAGGACGTGGAACGTGCTGTGACTGCGAACACTCTCCGGCGCTTCCTTCAACCCCCGCACCCCCCCCCCTCCCCCCGGGCCATACATCGGAGTAAAAAACAAATACACGAATATTTACAAGAGAGAGCTTTGTGTCTTTAAGTGCTCATCCTAGACAGACAGACGGACAGACCGACGGACAGACAGACGGACCCGGGGCAAATAATGGAAATACAGGTCTACTGCCCCCTACCCAACCTCTCACTGCATTTCCACATACATTCATACAGCTCTCGAATTATCTTTTCCTTACCTTCTCTTCTACGTACATATAGTAAACAGAGGAAGTATTGTATTCTACGCAAAATTTCGATGTCGAGATTTCACAAGAAATATGTTTTTAAGCCCCCTGATTCCCAAAAGAAGTAGTTTTTGAGAAATGTCCGTTTGTGTGTGTATGTGTGTTTGTGTGTGGACAGTACAGCTCAAAAACGAAAACTCGTTTAAAACCAAAGTTGTCATTTAATTCCAATATGTCTTAAGGGTACGACACCAAGATGTTCAAGAAAATAGTCAGACCACAAACTACCCATTATAGGAGAATTGTTCGAATACTTTGATTTTCTTGTAAATGGTTCTAATTTGACTAAAATGCCAAATATTTTAGATATTTTTATCACAAATTAAATCTATGTTCTCAATATTCTTTATTTATGTGAATTTTGGAATACTTAAACTTTCGTCAAATACAACATCGTTGTTCATTTTTACTTTCTCTACTGGTAAGTACGGGGAGTATTGTATTCCACCCAAAAATTCGATGTCGAGATTTCATGGAAATATATGTTTTAAGGCCCCCTGAATTCAGAAAAAGCATTTTTAGAAAAAGGTCCGTGTGTGTGTGTGTGTGTGTGTGTGTGTGTGTGTGTGTGTGTGTGTGTGTGTGTGGACAGCATAACTCAAAAACGAAAACTCGGTTAGAAACCTTGGTATTTAAGTTTAATGTCGTTCAAGGATGTGACACGAAGATTTTGAAGAAAATAGCCCCACCCTAAACTACCCTTTACATGGAAAAGTTTTCGAAAATTTTGATTTTCTTGAAAATGGCTCTGACGATTTTGATTAAAATGTCAAATGTTTGAGATATTTTGATTACAAATTAAATATATATCTTGAATTTTCTGGCTATAGCCCCTGTAGTCGTATTTACTCTAGACGAGTTTTGCATAACTGGTAAACCGTTAGAGATAGACCAAATCACACTATACAAAAAATGTAGATCTTGATAAAATACACAATTTATGTCTCAATAAATTTTCTTGTAGGATGAACCATTTCGGAGATATTCCTTGTTATGTGTGTGAGTTTCGGAAAACTTAGAACTTTAGCGAAATGCAATAACGTTGTTCATTTTTTATATTAATCGTGCAAGGAGAACGGAATCTCAAACGTCAATAAGATTTGACTGTCACACAAAGTCTACTGTATTCTAATATTCCCCTTGTACCTACAAGGAAATAAGCAATAAGATAATTTGTACGAACGTTTATCTCAACTAACACGAAGAAGATATAGGAATAAGAGTTTGTAAGAATGGTTAGTACAAGAGTAGAAAAAGTCATGTGAGAGCAACACATGAGATTTTTTTATCTGTATTAACAGTAGGAAGATAAAGGAATAAGAGTTTGTAAGAATGGTTAGTACAAGAGTAGAAAAAGTCATGTGAGAGCAACACATGAGATTTTTTTATCTGTATTAACAGTAGGAAGATAAAGGAATAAGAGTTTGTTAGAATGGTTAGTACAAGAGTAGAGAAAGTCATGTGAGTGCAACACATCAGATTTTTTTATCTGTATTAACAGCAAGAAGATAAACGAATAAGAGTTTGTAAGGTTGGTTAGAAAACTCTATGTCAGTGGTGAAAATACCAATTTGTCTGCTGCGTGGTGGTTGTTTAGCGTTGGAATAAACCACCAGGTAATTCACCCACATCCATTATTACTGAAGTACAGGATTTTGGTTTGTTTCCTTTTATTTGGAGAGTGCAATAAATTCTTCTCCATTGATTGGTCTATTACTAATTTATGTGGTGCTTTGTGTGGCAGCAGTGTTATCGCCTATGAATCGCAAATGGTGAAATTATAAAGGGAAGTCATTGTCGTTGTGATTGTTATTGTCCGTTTACATGTGTTGCAAAAGGCAACATTCAGTTGACTGACTCCTGCATTTTCCCTAATGACGACAGGCAACTTTGTAAATTAATCTACAGAAAGATTTCCCTGCCTGTCATTTAAAGATCAATATGAACTATTGCAAAACTAACAGAAATAACAAGGGATATCTCTGAAATGGTTCACTCTAGCAAAATATTTATTTGGACATAAATTGTCTTTTTTGTATTTTGTCTATCTCTTACGGTTTACGAGTTATGCAAAAGTCATCCTCAGTAAACAGGACTACAGGGGCCGTAGCCAGGAAATTCAAAATATACATTTCATTTATCATACAAATATCTTAAACATATGCAATTTTAATTAATCTGATGCGTTACACTCACATTACTTTCTCTACTCTTGTACCAACCATTCTTACAAACTCTTATTCCTATATCTTCTTCGTGTTAGTTGAGATAAACATTTGTACAAATTATCTTATTACTTATTTCCTTGTAGGTACAAGGGGAATATGGGAATGCAGTAGGCTTTGAGCGATAGTCAAATCTTCTAAAGCGTTGAGATTCCGTTCTCTCCATTTTACAATGTATTACGTTCACATTATTTTCTTTACTCAGGATTCTTTTACTTCCCCTTAAACATAAAATCCATAAAATTTTCTATCATTGAAATAGAAATGCAACGTATTGCATTCACACTCTTTTCTTTACTCCTTTTCGTTTATGAAACACGATCACATGTTTCTCTCTACTTTTTCTTCTAAAAACAATTCATACAATTTTTTGTATGTTCGAAGTTAAAATCACTCTGTTATCTCTATTCACTTTTCTTTTACGAGAAATAATTTCTTTGTTTACTCACACTTTTGGAAATAATTTAGTGGTTCTTTACGTGATTCCCCTCCCCTTATGTAGGACTTACAAGTCAGACGTCTGTCAGGGAACACAGGAACCTATGTACCAGACAGAGTGAACACCTGCAAGTATGAGAGTGAGGAAGTGATTACCCTCCCCTTATGTAGGACTTACAAGTCAGTATATAGAGTCAGACGTCTGTCAGGGAACACAGGAACCTATGTACCAGACAGAGTGAACACCTGCAAGTATGAGAGTGAGGAAGTGATTACCCTCCCCTTATGTAGGACTTACAAGACAGTGTCTAGAGTCAGACGTCTGTCAGGGAACACAGGAACCTATGTACCAGACAGAGTGAACACCTGCAAGTATGAGAGTGAGGAAGTGATTACCCTCCCCTTATGTAGGACTTACAAGACAGTGTCTAGAGTCAGACGTCTGTCAGGGAACACAGGAACCTATGTACCAGACAGAGTGAACACCTGCAAGTATGAGAGTGAGGAAGTGATTACCCTCCCCTTATGTAGGACTTACAAGTCAGTGTCTAGAGTCAGACGTCTGTCAGGGAACACAGGAACCTGTGTACCAGACAGAGTGAACACCTGCAAGTATGAGAGTGAGGAAGTGATTACCCTCCCCTTATGTAGGACTTACAAGACAGTGTCTAGAGTCAGACGTCTCTCGGGGAACACAGGAACCTATGTACCAGACAGAGTGAACACCTGCAAGTATGAGAGTGAGGAAGTGATTACCCTCCCCTTATGTAGGACTTACAAGTAAGTGTCTAGAGTCAGACGTCTGTCAGGGAACACAGGAACCTATGTACCAGACAGAGTGAACACCTGCAAGTATGAGAGTGAGGAAGTGATTAACCTCCCCTTATGTAGGACTTACAAGACAGTGTCTAGAGTCAGACGTTTGTCAGGGAACACAGGAACCTATGTACCAGACAGAGTGAACACCTGCAAGTATGAGAGTGAGGAAGTGATTACCCTCCCCTTATGTAGGACTTACAAGACAGTGTCTAGAGTCAGACGTCTGTCAGGGAACACAGGAACCTATGTACCAGACAGAGTGAACACCTGCAAGTATGAGAGTGAGGAAGTGATTACCCTGCCCTTATGTAGGACTTACAAGACAGTGTGAACACCTGCAGGTATGAGAGTGAGGAAGTGATTACCCTCCCCTTATGTAGGACTTACAAGTCAGTGTCTAGAGTCAGACGTCTGTCAGGGAACACAGGAACCTATGTACCAGACAAGTGAACACCTGCAAGTATGAGAGTGAGGAAGTGATTACCCTCCCCTTATGTAGGACTTACAAGACAGTGTCTAGAGTCAGACGTTTGTCAGGGAACACAGGAACCTATGTACCAGACAGAGTGAACACCTGCAAGTATGAGAGTGAGGAAGTGATTAACCTCCCCTTATGTAGGACTTACAAGACAGTGTCTAGAGTCAGACGTTTGTCAGGGAACACAGGAACCTATGTACCAGACAGAGTGAACACCTGCAAGTATGAGAGTGAGGAAGTGATTACCCTCCCCTTATGTAGGACTTACAAGACAGTGTCTAGAGTCAGACGTCTGTCAGGGAACACAGGAACCTATGTACCAGACAGAGTGAACACCTGCAAGTATGAGAGTGAGGAAGTGATTACCCTGCCCTTATGTAGGACTTACAAGACAGTGTGAACACCTGCAGGTATGAGAGTGAGGAAGTGATTACCCTCCCCTTATGTAGGACTTACAAGTCAGTGTCTAGAGTCAGACGTCTGTCAGGGAACACAGGAACCTATGTACCAGACAAGTGAACACCTGCAAGTATGAGAGTGAGGAAGTGATTACCCTCCCCTTATGTAGGACTTACAATTCAGTGCCTAGGGCAGACGCCTGTCGAGGAGCACAGGAGCCTATGTACAGGATAGAGTGAATGGCGGGGGAAACAGGATAACCCGGAGTAAACCTGCCGAGACGCTGCTTCGTTCACTACAAATACCACATGAGGGTCCCTGGGATCGAACTCGGGTCACCTAGGTCTAACCGCTCGGCCACCACACCGTGTATAGTATAAAAGATAAAACTTCTATTTGTCCCTTTTTGATGAAGACTTAAGTGTGTTGAAGGAGGAACAAGATTTCATCTGTCACGATAATGCTAGGAGAGCACAATGCTAGTTATGTGTATAGGAGTTGTTTTTGTGCCCAAGCCGGGGTTTTAGCCCCTGATTACCCTTCACAGACTCGGCAATAAGACGTAGAAACGTCAAGAAGCTATCCCGTTTATCTTGCGCTGAACAACTCCAAGATTAATGGCCATCTACTTCACTCGAGCCTGCGCACTAAATGTTTTCTTACATTTTTTATTACATTGATCTTCCGCGTGACGAATAATATTGATAAATTTCCCAGCCGACACTTTTTTCAGCGGCGAGTGACCGAAAGAGACAACGATGGACTTCGGAAGGAAGAAAGGCTCGGAAAAAAGGTGATCTATTACACACTCTGTCAAGAAGGACAGACTCCAGGAAAGAATTTCAAATCATTAAGTTCACCGTTGCCAGCGGTTACTTGAACCTTATACTCGTATGTACCAGCCTAGGGTTATGCGGAGGTCTTCAGTTCAGTCCCCGGGAGTGCAATATTTCATCTCTCTCATTGCACTCACATGACCTTCTCTACTGTTGTACTAACCATTCTAACAAACTCTTATTCCTATATCTTCTTCGTGTTATAGATTTGTACAAATTATCTCATTGCTTATTTCCTTGTAGGTACAAGGGGAATATGGCAATACTATGGCCTCTAAGTGGTCGTTTAAAGCTTTGAGATTCCTTTCTGTTTGCATGTGTAACGTGTTCACCAGGTGATGTGGTTAGTTTTCTTCTTCTAAGGATAGGATTTAGGAATACTTGAAGTTCACTTCTGGTTAGGAATTTAAGAGAGGTATTCTTTCTGGGATAGGAGTAAGTAAGGAGAAAGAGCTAAGTCTTTCTCACAGAGAACCTGAGGTGGCTAGCAACACAGAGAAATCCGACGAGTCCAGTAGATAAAGATGTATTTAGGCAGCAGACATGTATGTGAGGAATCTAACAAAAGCCAGTTTTCCTAACAAGAGTACAGTTTACATCAATATTTATATCAGGCCAATGTCAGTGTGCATCAAGCCACTGCGCATGTCAAGTGCCGTGTGTAGCTGTTAGCCCAGCACACATCGTGTGTGAATTTAGAGTAGGGGGTACCTAGTAATGACTGATTACGCGTATAACGCAATGCGTAATGAGTAAAGGGTTCAAAGTATTAAGGATTTCGAACTCAGTACTGGGCCGATGTTACGCAATAGTCTAAAGGTTATTTGTCCCTCTGGACTGAGAATTGTACTCTGACCTTGGCCTTTACACAAAAAACTTATACTATCTCTGTTGTACACAGAAATGAGTCACATAATTCTAATTTAATTAGTCCTCTTTAAAAAGCGTTCTTTACATCCAGTGCTATACATTACACTCCCCCTCTTATAAAAAGTTATCACCTTAGCTGGTGAGAACTTTAATTACCTAAAGGTCTTTTGCTTACTTCTGGTCCTATTAGAGATGGGTTCCTTACCCATAAAAATTGCTTCAGTCTGTGTTTCTCCATTGGCTGCTTCATTAAGATGTGACAACGAGTGAAGAGACACAGCTGGTGAACTACTCCCTGGTTGAGTGTACTGAACCCTTGCATTGTTGTAATTGTTAACATTAACACAACATACTCGCTCCTGTGTTTGCCGAAGGCAATTATCAGTTACACATTTTTCTCTTATCCAAAATACACAATTTCTGCAACATTTGCAGTAACAGAAGCAACAACATAAACTTACAACAATCACAATAATTAATCCCAGTACTGAACTCCAGGAGGGTATATTTGCATACCATTTAGCAAAATTTTGGCGTTCCTGTTCTTCTATTAACTTTTGCACTTCGTCGGTCTTGATGCTGGCGATCCGCAAGTCATCCGCTGACGACATGATGTTCACTAATGGCACTTCTAACTGTAACTTATCAAAATCACTGGTTCTGTCATTGTCGAAGCAACAATCAAAATTTAGGGGTGCAGTAGGCATAAAGTCTACTATGGAATTAATATCAGTTGATGTGATTGCATACAAGGTTACATAGGAAGTGAAGGCCTTGCACCCTTGTGCAAGAGTGAGTTTTCCTTCATCTTTTATCTCCACCTTTTTTGTTTCTAAGGTACACAGAATTGTTACCGTATCTAGGTAAGGAGCTACAAACAACCATTGATTGCTTAAATGTAAAGGTATCCAGAAGGTTTTTTTGAATTTTTAACATCCTAAGCTCACAGATGTTTGGAAATTTTATAGTAGAGGGATGCAATAAAGTGGCTTCACAGTCTGTGCCAGGTACATAGGTTTGAATTGGGATTTCTTCTTTACACACAAATTGCAAATGGTTTGGCTTGTAACAAGCCGTTAACTCATTGTGAGACATCTTGCCAAAATGTTGATGTATAGGGTCAGAAAAAATGTACTCTTTGTTAGAATTTATAAAAACATAATTGTTACCCTGTTTCACGGGAAAGGGAAGGGTTTTGTACAAATGATATATGGTGCTAGATATAATAGGAATGTCTAATACATAAACTAAATACTGGTTGTATGCATAGGTGTGAGGTACTATGATTCGTTGAAGTTCTGAAAAAGGAAAGTTAGGATAATCCAACCCACTTGGCAGCTTATGACTGTGCAGAATTTTCTTAATTTTTTCAATTGTTAACAACTGAGGCTGAAAGATTCCCTGTTCAGCGTGAACAAATGTATCTATTAAAATTTCGAAACCATGCTGACTCTCATATAATCCCCTCTGAATAACTCTTATTTGCTCATTGATTAGACTTACCATCTTAAATTCTTCCTCTAGGCTACTCATCTGTTTATTAGTATATTTTACTAATTTATCAAGGTCGGATTTTAATGTTCTTTCATTTTGGTCAACTCTTTGTAAAGTTAAATTCACTGAACTAATTGTGGATTTAATTAGTGTTAACTGTTCCTTGGATATATGCAAAAACTCGGCCTGTTCATTTTCAAGATGAGAAATGTGTTTATTATACTCTTCTGCGTCTGACTGTGATAGTGTACCAAATAAAATTTTGGCAACATCACCTACAAAATTCAGCACGCCTCTTTTTGTTCTAGTTGACTTCCCAACCTCATCGGCATGATTTGAATTTGAATTTTTAAGGTATTCCCCCACTAAATCTTTTAAATTGTCGATATACCTAATTTTTGCCCTTAGGTATTGTTCAAACGACCCGCAATCTGTCAAATGGTAATATGCCTTAGTCTTTAAATCTGAACAGAATTTAGATATCTGACGTTGGTGATCTTTAGTTTGCTTCCATATTGAACGTGTTGGTTCAAGGTTGACATAAGAGATAACCTTCCATTGCATAGGGTAGAACATGATAGTGCCTACTTCATCGAAGTATATGCCTGTTCTTGATTCAACGCTCTGAACATCTTGCAAGTTTGCACACTTAGTCCATAGTGCCAGCAGCGCTATTATTGCAAACTGTGTCCTTATCATGCTTGCTATTCCCTGAAATTGAAGAGAAATATGGTTTTAGCCTATTCATATGCACTTCGTGTTGTTTTCTCTTTCCTAATTCTTGTACAACAGCATTAGAACCCTTTATTTTCTTAATTTCAAATGGACCCTTCCAGAGAGGCTCTAATTTATTTCTTGCCTCTACTTTTAACAGCACTAAGTCACTTTCATCGAAATTAGCGGCGTTGGCTTTCACTCTTTCACTTTGAGACTTTTTGAATTGTATCAACCTTTCTTTGGCAATCTGGTGACAGTTTTGCATTTTCTGTTTCACTTCCTGCACCAAGTCATCATAATTATAGAGAGGTTGTGGTACTTGTTGTAACACACCCGGTATATTAGCCTTCCTACCGAATATAAGCTCATAAGGAGTGTACTTGGTGACTGAATGAGGAGTAGTGTTATATGTAAAACATGCGAACTGTATCCATTCATCCCAGTCGGGATTTTTAGGCTCGCAGAAACATCTTAGGTAATTCACTAAAGTTTTATGAGTTCTTTCTAAAGCTCCATTACTTTCAGGTCGGTACGCTGTAGTATTTATCTTTTCTATTTTAAGTAATTTACACAATCGTCTAAACATGTCACTCATGAAGTTGGTACCTTGATCTGTAACAATGCTAGAGGGTATTCCAAAAATTAACACAATGTATTTCATAAAGGCAACAGTTACTGCCTCTATACTTTGATTCTCGATGGGTATAGCTATGATATATTTACTTAGATTATCTTGGCATGTCAGCAAATATTTATTATTCCTAACTGTCTGTGGAAGAGGACCAACTATATCTAAATAGATTTTGTTCCATGGTGCCTCTTGCGTGTCTGTAATTTCTAAAGGCTGCTTAATTTTAGGTCTAGTATCTTTATTAACTTGGCAAATTTTGCATTCCCTTATTAATTTTGTTACATCTTGCTCAATTCCTGGCCAAGATGTGTACAGTTTAATCCTCTCAATTGTCCTCTGAATGCCTTGGTGACCCCCAACGGGACAGTTGTGCATTTCCTCAATAATTTTTTGCTTCTTTTCCCATGTTAAACCCTCACTACTAGCTATAAGGCATTCCACTGGGTATCTGCTTAAGCAATCTGCATTACAGTTTCTCTTACCAGCCCTGTATTGTACTTCGTATTCATATTCCTCCAATAGTAGTTTCCATCTCATTAAACGCGAGCTGGGGTCCTTAACATTAAAGATCCAAACTAGTCCACGGTGACCCGTCACTATTTTAAATCTTCTACCAAGCAAATAGGGTCTGAAGTGTTTACAAGCCCATACGATTGCTAATAATTCCTTCTCAGTAGTACTGTAATGTACTTCTGCCGTATTAAGCGTTCTTCTCGCATAGGCTATGGGTTTATCTTGCCCCAGTTTACCCTGACTCAAGATAGCACCTATCGCAAATCCACTAGCGTCTGTAGTCAAGATGAATGGTTGTTCAAAATCTGGATATTGTAAGAGAGGCGCATGTGTAAGTTTATACTTTAGTAAGTCAAAACTGGCCTGTTCCGCCTCATCCCAAACCCATTCCTTCTGCTTTAAGTAAATTTGTTAAAGGTCTAGCTACTGCGCTGAATTGATCAATGAATTTTCTGTAATAACCAGCTAAACCTAAAAATGATTTTGTCTTTAGGCGTCTTTGGAGTGGGAAAGTTGCTAACAGCACTTATTTTTCTAGGATCAGGTTTGACACCTTTTGCTGTTATTACATGGCCTAGATACTGTAATTCTGGTCTCAAGAATTCACATTTATCAGGTTCAACTTTGATATTGTATTCTCTTAATTTTGAGAGTACATACGTCTATTAACTATCATTGTGTTCCTGCTATGTTTCTCCTAAAACTAAAATGTCATCCATATATACAAAGCACCTATTTCCAATGGATTCTCTAAGTACAGCATTCATCATACGCTGGAACGTTGCGGGGGCAGACTTCAATCCGAAGCACATCATTTTATATTCAAAGTGACCACTTCCTGTGCTAAATGCTGTTTTGCATTGGTCTTCAGGATTAATTGGCACCTGTAAATAACCGCTAGCACAGTCTAGGGCAGAGAAGTAACGGGATCTGCCAATCTTATCTAAGATATCCTGAATATTAGGCAAAGGGTAACTATCCCCTACTGTGACCTCATTCAATTTTCTGAAATCTATGCAAATTCTCCATTTTCTTTTTCCCGACGCATCCTCTTTCTTTGGTACTACAATAAGAGGGAAATTCCATTCACTTTTACTATGAGTAATGATGCCCTGTTCTAACATCTGTTCTACCTGCGACTGAATTTCTTGTTGGTGGGCTACCGGTAATCTATAATTTTTTAGTGTAATTGCCCTTCCTTTTGGAATACTTGGAGTAGGGATTGAATGTTCGGCTGCTGTAGTAGCTGTTAATTTATCCCCTGGTAACTTGAAGACATCGACAAATTGTTGACAAATTTGTCTTATCTCTTCGGCCCCCTCGTTTATATGCTTCAGCCTTAGATTATCATTCAAAACTTTTATTCTTTGTGCAGCGAGTAGACTTTCTGTTTGTTTTTCAGGTCTTATCTGTGTGGGAGGTTTTATCAATTTGGGAACAGTATTCGCTACTAAAACCTCTGAAGTTACATTAACTAACATACAGGTGAACGAGTCTTCACACATAACTAGACTAGCTGCACAAATCAAACCTGGCTGTAAAATTTGATGTTCAATATACCTAACACCTTTTTCCTGTGTAGGGAACTGTACCACAGTTTCACTATAAGGAGGTACCGTAACTGACTTAGTTAATACATAGCCATTTTGTGAAAGCCAATCTTGCCCCAAGATCATATTTAAATTCCTTGGTAATTTCTCTACCACATAACAAGTAAGTTGAACGGGTTCTAATGTGTTTGCTATCTCAAGAGAAACCTTTCCTTTGACTTTTAGTTTATTCCCACTTATCCCTTGGATTTCCATCTCACTCTTTTGTTCATTAAACATTTGCAATGAATTTTGTGTAACTAATGAAATTTGTGAGCCTGTATCAATAAGAGCTACTCCTACCTCTCCCACCAATTGTGGACTTAGTACAAAAATCTCATATGGTCCTAGACCTTTACCTTCGGTTTCTTGCCCTGAAACCACATTTTTAACACCTATAGTACACCTTGGTAAACTAGAAGCGTCCCCCTGTTTACCTGATGAGCGAGAGGCGTCCCCCTGCTCACCAGAATCCATGTAACATTTTTTGTTACCACTAATGCGCGCATTATCTATAAGTCGTGACCCCTTGCCACAACTTTCCTTACAGCCAACCACATGGGCCATCTGTGGCTGTTCAGACAGCCCAATCTTTAGTTTCCCTTCCGGCATTGGCGTGTCTCATGCCCTTGCCGGTGACACTTTGCACACTTGGGTGCATTACCACAGTTCTTAGCTATATGCCCTTTTTCCTGACACCTATAGCAGTTACCTACTGAAGCTATATTTACTTCCTTCTTTACTTGAGATTTAAAGTCCCTTTTTCCTGCATTACCTGCAAAATTCGACCATCCCTGGTTAGGGTTTCCTTTGAACCTATTTGACCTTACTTCACTTTCCTCCTGCAAAGCAGTTTCTACTAGCTGAGCTAATGAGTCATCCTCACTACGTGTTTTTACAATATATTTAACCCTCTCATCTTTAAGGCCCGCAACAAAAGTTCCTTTTAAAAATTCGCCTACTAGACGTAACCCTCCTTCCACTAGCCCCGCATCTATTCTCTCTAATCTACTGCGAGCTTCTCTCCTTAGATCGACTCCCATAGAGTCTATCCTGGATCCCCATTGGGCTACCGTTTCTGCTTGTCCCTGTGGAGACGTAAAAAGCAATCCAGTGTAGTATTCTAATGTTCTTCTAACTGCATAATTCTCCTCAAGAATTGCCTTAACGTGCTCCCAAGAATGTCGTTCTGTTCTAGCTAATAATTTTTCTTTAGCATCCCCGGTAATTTTTGATTCAATGAATTTTAGAAACAGTTGTTGCTTGTGAGGATGTACTACTTCTCTAGCTGCCTCTACACCATCTATAAATTCTCTGAGATGTTTTGGATTACCGTCAAAGGTTCTAGATATAAGTTTAGATGCCTCAATAACAGAAATATATAGTTCTGAATCAATCCCCCCATTGTCATTTTCTGCCATAGTGGATGTGGACTAACCTGGGTTTGAAGGGTAGACAGAAGCCTCGAAGTTCGGAGACCCAGTGATGGCCGTGAAGCTCCCCTCAGGGTAAGTCTCCTCTCGCGTCGAGTGCTGCTGCTGGCTTGTCACCAAAGTTGTCCCTCGGGCTGCAACAAAGGTCGCTTATAGCAGCCTTCTGCCTACGGACTCGTTCCCAGCTGCCTTCTTCAGGTACCGCGGCGCCTTCGGAGTCCTCTGGAGCGTTGACTCCTCGAAGTAGGCTTCGTCTCACCTCGGTCAGACAAAGTCCCTCCAGCCTGGTCCAGCAGTCGAGAAGAAATCTCTGGTTGGTAGTGAATGGCTCTCTGCTATCCCGCCGCTGCCACCATGTAACGTGTTCACCAGGTGATGTGGTTAGTTTTCTTCTTCTAAGGATAGGATTTAGGAATACTTGAAGTTCACTTCTGGTTAGGAATTTAAGAGAGGTATTCTTTCTGGGATAGGAGTAAGTAAGGAGAAAGAGCTAAGTCTTTCTCACAGAGAACCTGAGGTGGCTAGCAACACAGAGAAATCCGACGAGTCCAGTAGATAAAGATGTATTTAGGCAGCAGACATGTATGTGAGGAATCTAACAAAAGCCAGTTTTCCTAACAAGAGTACAGTTTACATCAATATTTATATCAGGCCAATGTCAGTGTGCATCAAGCCACTGCGCATGTCAAGTGCCGTGTGTAGCTGTTAGCCCAGCACACATCGTGTGTGAATTTAGAGTAGGGGGTACCTAGTAATGACTGATTACGCGTATAACGCAATGCGTAATGAGTAAAGGGTTCAAAGTATTAAGGATTTCGAACTCAGTACTGGGCCGATGTTACGCAATAGTCTAAAGGTTATTTGTCCCTCTGGACTGAGAATTGTACTCTGACCTTGGCCTTTACACAAAAAACTTATACTATCTCTGTTGTACACAGAAATGAGTCACATAATTCTAATTTAATTAGTCCTCTTTAAAAAGCGTTCTTTACATCCAGTGCTATACATTACACATGGGTAACACATAAACTCCACAAAACTCACACAAGTAACAAGGAATATCTCCGAAACGGTTCACTGTACGAAAATATATATATATTTAGATATAAATTGTGTATTTTAACAGGATCTACATTTTTATATAGGAAGATTTGGTTTATCGCCTACAGTTTACGAGTTATACAAAAGTCATTCACAGTAAACCTGACTACATGGGCAATAGCCAGAAAATTCAAAACGTGTATTTTATGTGTTATGACAATATCTTAAACAGATGATATTTGGATTAATACTCTGCTAGCCATATTTAATTGGGGTAGCTTCAACTAAAATAACTTTTTTTAAAATAACGGTTGCTTATATCATTAACTTTT
Source organism: Tenodera sinensis (assembly GCA_030765045.1). Classification (NCBI taxonomy): domain Eukaryota; kingdom Metazoa; phylum Arthropoda; class Insecta; order Mantodea; family Mantidae; genus Tenodera; species Tenodera sinensis. Next base: position 4,175,740 of record CM060961.1, on the reverse strand, counting down.
CTTTCGTTTATTATTTAAATCTGAGTAATCTAAATCCACGTTGAAAATATATTTAAATAATCAATTATTAGTAGGATTTATTATAATCCATTATCTGTATAATTTAAAAAATGATTGAAATGGTGCTTCAAAAATCTTGTATTTGTTTCCTTCTTTATTCCTTTGATGCTTTCTTTCCTTTTCTCTTTCTTTCGCTCTTTTTTTCCTATTGTCCTTCCTGCTTCCTTCCTTCCTTTTTTCTTTTTTTTCTTTCTCTGTATCTTTATTTCCTTCTTTCTTTATTTCCTTCTTTCTTTCTTTCTTTCTTTCTTTCTTTCTTTCTTTCTTTCTTTCTTTCTTTCTTTCTTTCTTTCTTTCTTTCTTTCTTTCTTTCTTTCTTTCTTTCTTTCTTTCTTTCTTTCTTTCTTTCTTTCTTTCTTTCTTTCGTTCTTTCTTTCTTTCTTTCTTTCTTTCTTTCTTTCTTTCTTTCTTTCTTTCTTTCTATCTTTCTGTTTTTCTACCTTTCTTCCTCGTTTTCGTCTTTCTTACTTGACGAAAGCCTTCTGTAGCTAATGCTATGGCCCTGGTAGTGACTTCTGCGGGTGTAGATAGTACTGTGCGAGGTGTCCCCCTTTGCTGCATCATCTCTTAACGTTGCAAATTGACGTTAGAGTCAGCTGATAGTGTCAGACTCAGAATGAGGTCAGCTGCAAGTATCTCAAGAGATGTTTTACGAGTATTTATTGCTTTCAAAATGTCTGTCTGCAGCTATCTACTGGTATATATGTATGTATGTATGTACTTCGAGGCGTTTCAACTTGAAGAAAATAAATAAGGCTCCGAGTTGCGGTGATATCGTTTTGAATGAAAAAAATAAAACTGGATTGTATGTCTGTCTCTTTTCCTCCCGTCTCGGATGCCGTGCCCACTTCTTCTTTTTAAAGTTTTTTCCTTGTTTTTCAACGTTTTATTATTTCTCCTTTATACGCTCTCGTCGTCTCTCTCCCCGCTGGTGAAGATTGAACTTGGGTTTATTGTCTGTCTGTCTGTCTCTGTGCATTCGCCATTCTTCAGTTTTCTTATTTCGTATATTAAGTGTGCAGACTGCATCAGCAAAGCTTCATTTAGTTTCCGTAAATCTAACAGAACCTATTAGCACTCATTCGTAGATACAAGGAGAATATAGGAATACAGTAGCCTTTAAATTCTCTTTCCACGGCCAATAGATAAAAATGAATAACGGCCATACATTTGAGAAAAGTTGAAGTATTTTAAAACTTCCACAAATAACAAGAAATATCTCTGAAATGGTTTATTCTACAAAAAATGTAATAGATATAAAATGTTTTCTTTAATGAGATCTACATTTTTGTACAATAAGATTTTGACTATCTCTTACGGTTTACGAGTTATTCAAAAGTCATCCAGAGTAAACAGGACTACATAGGCTATAGTAAGAAATTCAAAATATAAATTTGAATTACAATGCCATAAAAATATCTAAAACTTGTCATTTTAAACAAAATCGTTGGAGGCATCTTTGAGAAAATGAAAATTTTCGAAAATGTTCCATGTAAAGGGTAGTTTAGGGTGGAAGAATTTTCTTCAAAATCTTCGAGTCGCATCCTTGAAGGATATTAAAGGTAAATACCAACTTTAGTTTTTAACGGAGTTTTCGTTTTTGAGTTATGCTGCCCACAGGCTGACACACACACACACACACACACACACACACACACACACACACACACACACACACACACACACACACACACACAGGGGGCCTCAAAACATATATTTCCGGGTGGAATGTAATACTTCTCTACTTTCTCTACACAGCAAAGAAAATAAAAAGTATCAAATTTGCGATTTTTTTTTTATTCATATGAGGGATTTGAAATTTCATTCTCTTTATGTTGAAGGTATAGGCATTGAAAAAATTGAACAAACAGCAAGAAATATCTCAGAAGTGGTTCAGTGCATTAAGATGTATTTCAAATAAACTGTGTTTACTCAAGTCCCCCGGGAGTTAATTAGGCTGAGTGCACCCCATGCCAGGCCTCCCAGCTGATACCGGGGATCGAACCCGGGCCAGAGGCAGCCGCGCTACCAACAATAGCTCGAGGGCACTATATTACTCGTTTGCAAGCGGACAGCCTAAATTCAGAGAATATATATATTTAATTTTTATTTATTATTATCATCGTGAGTGACATTATTTCACATGCAATTTGAGCCTCCCAGCGGTAAAATGCTAAATATTTATGAAAGTTTGGAATCGATCCTGATTTTATTGCATAGCCGTTTTCATTTATTTGAACATTTATTTTATATTCTGTTCGCCTGGGATGCTGTTAAAATCATCTGTCTGGTGCACCTCGCCATTCGAAAAAACATTGCGTTTAACACTCTGTCATTCCCAGATAAGCGACCGATAGTAAAATTCAATAATTTATTTTAAAGTGATGTTTTTCTCTCAACAGCTTCCTATGGTTCATGTTTCACATAAAACTGAACATAGATATTGGTTGTGCGGCCTCAGGTAGGTAAATAGACATTAACACAGCCGCAGAACTATACCTTTAAACGATCCGCGTTTCCACTTGGAATTCATTCCGGAATGAGATCGATTTGAGTACAATCCCATTCTTAATACGATCCAGTTTCCATGTTTAATTAAATCCGGAATGAGATCGATTTGAGTCCAATCCCATTCGTAATAAGATCCACGTTTCCATGTTGAATTCAATCCGGAATGAGGTCGATTTGAGTCCAATCCCATTCTTAATACGATCCACTTTCCATGTTGAATTCAATCCGGAATGAGATCGATTTTAGTCCAATCCCATTCTCAATACGATCCACTTTCCATGTTGAATTCAATCCGGAATGAGATCGATTTTAGTCCAATTCCATTCTCAATACGATGCAGTTTCCATGTTTAATTCATTCCGGAATGAGATCGATTTGAGTCCAATCCCATTCTTAATACGATTCAATGTTGAATTCAATCCGGAATGAGGTCGATTTGAGTCCAGGACCATGCACGTTTTCACGTTGAATTAAATTCGGAATGAAATGAGTAGAAACCCATTCTGAATTCGATCCGCGTTTCCATGTTGGATACAATGCGCAATGAGATAACTTGCGAGTCCAATCCCATTCTCAATTCGATCCACTTTCCATGTTAGATTTAATCCGTATTGAAATGGATTTGAGTCCAATCCCATTCTCAATACGATCCACGTTTCCATGTTGAATTCAATCCGGAATGAGGTCGATTTGAGTCCAGGACCATGCACGTTTTCACGTTGAATTAAATTCGGAATGAAATGAGTAGAAACCCATTCTGAATTCGATCCGCGTTTCCATGTTGGATACAATGCGCAATGAGATAACTTGCGAGTCCAATCCCATTCTCAATTCGATCCACTTTCCATGTTAGATTTAATCCGTATTGAAATGGATTTGAGTCCAATCCCATTCTTAATACGATCCACGTTTCCATGTTGAATTCAATCCGGAATGAGATCGATTTTAGTCCAATGCCATTCTCAATACGATCCAGTTTCCATGTTTAGTTCATTCTGGAATGAGATCGATTTGAGTCCAATCCCATTCTTAATGCGATTCAATGTTGAATTCAATCCGGAATGAGGTCGATTTGAGTCCAGGACCATGCACGTTTTCACGTTGAATTAAATTCGGAATGGAATGAGTAGAAACCCATTCTGAATTCGATCCGCGTTTCCATGTTGGATACAATGCGCAATGAGATAACTTGCGAGTCCAATCCCATTCTCAATTCGATCCACTTTCCATGTTAGATTTGATCCGTATTGAAATGGATTTGAGTCCAATCCCATTCTCAATACGATCCACGTTTCCATGTTGAATCCAATCTGGAATGAGGTCGATTTGAGTTCAATCCCATTCTTAATACGATCTACGTTTCCATGTTGAATCCAATCTGGAATGAGGTCGATTTGAGTTCAATCCCATTCTTAATACGATCCACGTTTCCATGTTGAATCCAATCTGGAATGAGGTCGATTTGAGTTCAATCCCATTCTTAATACGATCTACGTTTCCATGTTGAATCCAATCTGGAATGAGGTCGATTTAGATCCAATGGCATTCTCAATGTGACCCATGTGTTCATATCGAATTTAATCCGTATTCAGCTCGAAGACATTTTAGAAGACAATAACTTGATAGAAAAGTAACCAAACTGAAATATGTGTATTTGTTACATTGGTGTCAGCAGTGGGATTGGTGAAAGTGCGCTTTTGTCACACTCGTGTGTTACAGAGACGTAACATTGTTAAGTACCGCGACGGTTTGTGGCTTTATTAGGTAAAGGTTTTTATGACTCTGCGTTTTATTGAGTTCATTTTCTGCGAATAGTTGGTCGTTTTCCTACACAAGCCATTCGCGTGCCCGCCAACAGTTTCTCCATAAAATTAATTAAATTTCATTTAAGTCACATGATGGAGGGATAGTTGGCACAGAATAAGGCAGGCAGGCAGGCATATTTGGTGAAGTTGTTATCTACGGCCTTGAGACAGACGGACGGACGGACGGATTGCACAGTAAGCCCTTTTCTGCTCTTCTCACAAAACCTTTATCTATCTAGTACGTATATAGGTCATCTATTCCTGAATATACAAACTATTTGAACACTTCCGTAGTGCAGTGGTAAGCGGGTGGCTCTGGTGCGCAGGGCCGGGGTTCGAGCCCCGGTACCGGTGTGAACATTTTTCCTCCGATGGGAGATGTGACCGGGGTACACTCAGCCGCGTTATTCCCTGAGGGCGGGAAGAGATGAGAACCTAGCGGCCGGGCGGTAATCCATGGTGCAAGGTGTTGTTGTTATTGTTGTTTTTATTATCATCATTATACAAGCTACCCTTTCAAAAATTAATCACCTTTTTTCTACGGCAGGTTTTGATATCCCTTGAAACCAAAAGAAAGCCTTTTTGGAGAAAGTTGGGTGTCTGTAAACAGCGTAACTCAAAAGTGAAAAATTGTGTCAAAACCAAAGTTAGTATTTAACTTTGATATATTTTAAGGATACGACACGAATATTTTGAAGAAAATTCTCCTCCACCCTTAGCTACCCTTGCAGCCATTTTCAAGAAAATCAAAATTTTCAAAAAAGTTTCCATGTAAAGGGTAGTTTAGGGTAGGGCTATTTTCTTCAAAATCTTCGTGTCGCATGCTTGAAAGACATTAAACTTAAATACCAACTTTGGTTTTCAAATGACTTTTTGTTTTCGAGTTATGCTGTTCACAGACTGACAGACACACAGATAATTTGTACAAATTTTTATCTCAACTAACACGAAGAAGATATAGGAATAAGAGTTTGTAAGGATGCTTAGCACAAGATTTGAGAAAGTCATGTGAGTGTAACACAGATATTTTAACTTTGCAGTCACGAACGAGGATATCCGTGTTCCCTTAGGTAGTACGGAAACACTTGCCAACTTTACCAATATTAATTTACCTTGTGGGATTTAAGAGTGGTCGGTCGCTTGTAGACGTGGCTTCGAGAGTAATGGAATTTTCAATGTTGGCACTTGTAAAGTACACACTAACAAGGCTTCAAACTTGCGCTACCAACATAACAATATCAAACTTCTGTTTCAGTATTGGACATTGCGGAACAATATTGTCAAATGTGAATAAGTACTTCAAACTGCACTTACTGCGTAACACAGCGGCTCACATGACTTTCCCTACTCGCTCTTCTGCAAACCATTCTTGCAAACAATATTTATAGAAATTATCTTGTTTATTTTCTTGTAGGTACAAGGGGTATATGGGTATACTACGTGGCAAAAGGACGAGGCGTATTTACCTTGTTTATTAGAAGAGCGAAATAACAGTAACTTGGCGTATAGTCAGTGATAAAACACAAACAGATGATCTCTCGCTCCTGCCGATATGCTGTCCTGAAGATGTGATTGTATCTGAATCGAGTGTATATACACTTTCTCGCCGAGTTTGTGCGATAAACTTACGTAAACAACTCGGCAGTTTCATATTCTTTCTAGGCTTTGACTGATAATCAAATGTTTTCAAGAGCAGCTTAAAAGGGATAATTGAGAGTAAATAGGCTATAGACACAACATTTAAAAAAAATAATTTGTCAGAAAAATATCTCAAACATATGGTATTTTAATCAAGTTTGTTGAAGTGATTTTCGAGAAAATCGTAATTTTCGAAAAGTTTATATGTAAAGGATAGCTTGGGGTGGAGAAAAGGTCTTAAAAAACTGACAGACACACACACACACACACACACACACACACACACACACACACACACTCTCACACACACACACGAACCTTTCTCTGAAAATATTTCTTTTATTCAGGGGGCCTCAAAACATATTTCCGGTGGAATATATTTCCCTTACTCTACGTAGCAGAGAAAGAAAAGAAGGAATACCGACTTCTCATTTCTGCATTGGAAGATTGGAACAAACAACGAATATCTTGGAAAGCGTTAACTCCACAGACATGTATCGTGTGAAGTATTTTTCTGGCACCCATGAAAATATTTGTTCCGACGATTTATAATATTAATTCAAATTTCAAGACAAAACAAAAGGTTTCTCCGCAAATACATGTTTTAAGGCCCGCAAAAGAAAATTTTTAGAAGAAGGTCCGATTGCAAGAGTGATTTGAGAAAGTGATGTGAATTCCGGCAGTAGTGTTTTTAATTCGGTAAGTAAGTTTGCAGATTTGGGGCATGCAGTCAGTGAGTCAGGCAGGCAGGCAGCGTGACTGGAACCTGGTGTCGAGCGAGTCTGCTATCCGCTGGGACAGGTCCAGCGTTTGTTTCCATGAATAAAGCATAAAGTTTTCCTTCCTTCGCTCACTCACTCACTCACTAGCTCGCTCGCTGGCCTAACAGTTAAACCTGGTGCCTTGTTCACCGGGACCAAGTTGTTCCTATATATGTCTGAAAACACTCACATTCCTTTCTCCAAACTCTAGATGGATCCCCGCGGATAGAATCATCATACTACGTATATATGGGGAATCGAAATCGATTTGACTCAATACTACACTCAATACTTCCCCGTTTTCATGTTTAACTCGATCCAGAATGAAATCGGTTTAAGTCTAACACCATTCTCAATACCATCCACGCTTCCATATTGAATTTCGATCGGTATTGAGATCGATTTCAATGTGTTAAGCTCAAATGTTTTGTTGGTTTCTTGCTTTACATTTGACTATCCTTCAAGGTCTAATATATTCCCATATTCCCTTTGTACCTACAATAAAATTAGTAATAATATAATTTATACAAATGTTTGTCACAATTAACACCAAGTATATAGAGGAATAAGCCCACACATATACCCATTTATTAAATAATAACGAATAATATTACGACTTCGAGAGCGGCGCATAACAAAGACGGACGGGGCTCAGCTACTTCGCACCACATACCAAGCTTCAGCTTCCCACACCAATCACGTGAGAGAAATCTCTGTGTGTTTCGTCCTAAAGAATATATAACGACTTGATCGGAGATAGCGTATGAGAGACAGAGAAAGTGAAGACAGTGAAAGGAATGAGTCAAGGTTATGAGAAGTAAACAGTTGTGAGTTGTAATATCATGAAAGACTGTAGACTGTGTTAACATCAGTAAAAGAGAACTGTGTATTTGTGTAATTAGTGTATGAGAGACAGAGAAAGTGAAGAAAGACAGTGAAAGGAGTGAGTCAAGGTTATGAGAAGTAAACAGTTGTGAGTTGTAATATCATGAAAGACTGTAGACTGTGTTAAAATCAGTAAAGGAGAACTGTGTATTTGTGTAATTAGTGTATGAGAGACAGAGAAAGTGAAGAAAGACAGTGAAAGGAGTGAGTCAAGGTTAAGAGAAGTAAACAGTTGTGAGTTGTAATATCATGAAAGACTGTAGACTGTGTTAACATCAGTAAAGGAAGTAGTGTTTTTGTGATAAAGCTTTCCAAGTTATTAAACTAACAGATAAGTGACTGTACTGGTCTTGTCATCCGTCACTCTGGTGTCAGAAGTGGGACGTGGGAATTGTCCAATTGTGACGTAAGTTTGAAACTTTCCATACAAGCAGATGAAAGGTAGTTTTGCCGCAGTCATATCGTGTACCTACTTAAGTGTTTGAAACTTGATCCTTGGCATTGACCGACATCTCTTGGATCAATAGAGTACTTAAAGCATGCTTAAGATTGCGCGCTACACGCTACAGGCTACAGACTTGCTGCTTTTATAGATCTCTTCAAGTTTACTGCAGCCCTTTCTTTCCGCGAAATAAAACACGGTTGTTACTATGGGAGTAAACTCTTACTTCTGTATTATTTACCTTTACCATCCAAGCGACTGTAACACTTGGCCGACGTGTTGCACTCACATGACTTTCACTACTCGTGTACTAACCATCCTTACAAACTCTTATTCCTATATCTTCTTCATGTTCAAAATCTTCGTGTCGCATCCTTGAAAGATATTAAAAATAAATAACAACTTTATTTTTAACCGACACAACGGACCTTTTTTCTAAAGATGCTCTTATTGAATTCAGGGGCCTCAAAATATGTATTTCCGGTGAAGCCTTGACATGAAATTTTTGCGTGGAGTACAATACTTCCTCTATTACTGTACGTAGCAGAGAAAGTAATAAACTGATTACCACAAGAGGCGAAATCTTAAGACAGGTCGTGCCCATGTTACTACGAGCGAACGAGCGTTTAGTTTAGACGTAACATTTAACCCCCGTAAGATATATTAAGGCCTGTTCACACCTGGGCCATCGCTTTGACAGGGACGACATCACTGGAATGCCTAATCACGGCCACCTGGACACAAACATGACTCCTCATTTGTTTTCTTTTTCTGGACCACACGCACACTGCCTTCTCTGCGTTTAATGACCCGGTTTATGGGCCATAGACTGGCTCAAGAAAGTCTTCCAGGCAATGAATGTCTAACTATATTGTTATGTCTTCTTAGGCACTTCAGTGACATTATCAAACTTAAGAGTGACTTTTTCATACCCGAATTATCACCTCTTGTTTCTTTTGCTCATCCAGTGTCGCCAACTTTGTCCCATAAAAAGCTGAAAAAACATTATTACACATAATATCACTCTATTTCATTATAAAACGTGTTTTTTAAACAACTGTTCCTTTAATACTCATTCTATATATCCAGAGGAAAGGTCATTTGTTAACGTAAAGATAAAGTGGGATTTATTTGAAATTATAAAGTGGTTATGTTATAACATCAAGACAAGGTCGAAATGTCTATAATTTTTTCGTTTCATTTTCCTCACTTGGCAGTCCTGGATTTCACGAATCAAAATTAATATATTTTTGTATAATTTACCACTTTGTATTGAGATATAATATCTACATTAGTATATTATATGTGAAATAGTCCATATGAATATAATTCGACAGTCTGACTCACTCTCACTCTACTTGAGAATTTATCAGTTAGATCACACGTATTATCATATTACTTGTGATAATAGAAGGAGCTAGACTAGGTCACTATTATACAGGACAAGCAGCTATATATGAAATAGTCCATATAAATATAATTCCACAGTCTGACTCACTCTCACTCTACTTGAGAATTTATCAGTTAGATCACACGTATTATCATATTACTTGTGATAATAGAAGGAGCTAGACTAGGTCACTATTATACAGGACAAGCAGCTATATATGAAATAGTCCATATAAATATAATTCGACAGTCTGACTCACTCTCACTCTACTTGAGAATTTATCAGTTAGATCACACGTATACTATATACATGCGTATATTACTTGTGATAATAGAAGGAGCTAGGCTAGGTCACTATTATACAGGACAAGCAGCTATATATGAAATAGTCCATATAAATATAATTCCACAGTCTGACTCACTCTCACTCTACTTGAGAATTTATCAGTTAGATCACACGTATTATCATATTACTTGTGATAATAGAAGGAGCTAGCCTAGGTCACTATTATACAGGATAAGCAGATATATATGAAATAGTTCATATAAATATAATTCGACAGCCTGACTCACTCTCACTCTACTTGAGAATTTATCAGTTAGATCACACGTATTATCATATTACTTGTGATAATAGAAGGAGCTAGGCTAGGTCACTATTATACAGGACAAGCAGCTATATTTGAAATAGCCCATATAAATATAATTCGACAGTCTGACTCACTCTCACTCTACTTGAGAATTTATCAGTTAGATCACACGTATTATCATATTACTTGTGATAATAGAAGGAGCTAGGCTAGGTCACTATTATACAGGACAAGCAGCTATATATGAAATAGTCCATATAAATATAATTCGACAGCCTGACTCACTCTCACTCTACTTGAGAATTTATCAGTTAGATCACACGTATTATCAAATTACTTGTGATAATAGAAGGAGCTAGGCTAGGTCACTATTATACAGGACAAGCAGCTATATATGAAATAGTCGATATAAATATAATTCGACAGTGTGACTCACTCTCACTCTATTTGACAATTTATCAGTTAGATCACACGTATTATCATATTACTTGTGATAATAGAAGGAGGTAAACTAGGTCACTATTATACAGGACAAGCAGCTATATATGAAATAGTCCATATAAATATAATTCGACAGTCTGACTCACTCTCACTCTACTTGAGAATTTATCAGTTAGATCACACGTATTATCATATTACTTGTGATAATAGAAGGAGCTAGGCTAGGTCACTATTATACAGGACAAGCACCTATATATGAAATAGTCCATATAAATATAATTCGACAGTCTGACTCACTCTCACTCTACTTGAGAATTTATCAGTTAGATCACACGTATTATCATATTACTTGTGATAATAGAACGAGCTAGGCTAGGTCACTATTATACAGGGTATATATATATATTTAAAACTTTGCACGGCTAGGATTTTCCATTTTTCGGAAGTTCGCGGATATCTCTGAAATGGTTCACTGCAGAGAATATTGTATTTTAGTGAGACTGTACGCAGTAGAGGAAGTAATAAGCTGCATTAAATTTGTTGTATTTCGGTTTTGCAAAGCTTTACTTGCATTCAAACAATCATTTAACAGTTGTTTCCGGGAGAAAGGAAGGAAGGAAAGCAAAGTGACGTCATGGGTGAAATAGCTCATCAGTTTAATGGCATAAAGGAGGATTGCAAAATACTTTGTATAAATCCAAGTTACATTTATAAATCCCAGTTTATTTCCACATCATTAGCTGCACACTTTGCTTAAAACGAAACACAATGAAAATGAATTTACAGTTGTAACGCTCAAAGGTACAATGCAATTATTTCCGCTGGGAATTGTGACGGATTTATTCGCAACATTCTGTCGATCTCTTAACACAGTTGCACTCGTATTCCCTAGACTGTGATTATGTCCTTTAAAACCTTCTCTTTGCTTGAGATTCTCCGTACAAATTTATTGTTACAAATTTTCTTGTAGTTACAAAGGGAATTTGAAAATACGGTAGATTTTAAGTGATAGTGAAATATTTCAACAGAGTCGCTCCGCGACAAAAGGGAATAATGACTTCCCGTTTGAGAAAAGTACTGCAAAATTCAGATAAATAACAAAGAATATCTGGGAAACAGTTCTCTACGCACAAAAACTGCATAAGAACTACATTGTGTGATAAACAGAACATTTTTTGCAATAATATTTTGTGTATCTCTTACAGTTTACCATTTATACAAAACTAATTCAGAAAAATTCTTCTGAGGACATTTCTATAAAGTTCAAGATATTCATAAACTACTTTAAACGTATAGTGTTTTGATGAAAAGTATTTGAGACGAGACTAGCTGGGTACTTACCTACAACAAGTCTCTGTTTCATATACTGGTCGGTGAATGAGGACGGGGAGGGCCCAGGTTAAATAAGCGGAGGTACGGCTCGGAACGGCAAGTACAGCTACCCAATATGAACCTGTTTTGATACACTTTGAAAACATATTACTACACTTTTTTAGAAATATTGCGTTCTAGAAGCTTTACAGACCTGGTTATTGTGTGGGCCTTCTCCTCTATTAGGGTCGATAAACCATGGGCAAACAGTCTTCGAGCGAGTTAAGGATACGCAGATTTCTGAAAACAAGTGTTGCATTTTGCAAGGTTCTATCGTTAAAAACCTCTGATATGGAAGAAATTCTGTCTAAAATCCAACAATAGGTAACAATACCTAGATATATTTGTTTGCAAAAGTTTGTTTTTCTAGCTCAAAGACTTACGGAGACAAAGAAACGTAAACTTTGAAAATTTAGCATGGCAGAGATAGGGAAATCAGATATGTACATAAAGTTATCTGCCACTGCCTGGTGTCAGGAGTGGGAGGAAGGTGTTTTGAGCTCCAGTTCTGATCGTGATTTGAATGTTAAACAATTATCAAAGAAGTAGTAAGTTACTCTGCAGTAAAGGAAGTCATCTTTGTAACAAACAGCTAATTTGATTGTGGAGTAGGAAGTAACTTGACGGAGTAAATGGAAACTTGACACTTGCAGCCCAACTGAGCATGTCGTCTCATTTCCGTGCGCCCTAAATAGTGTCACATGGACCAAACGTGAACTCTCGCTCTCTCGCTCGCACGCACAGAGCCACTCCATGCACTTGCTGGACACACCAACAACCTTACTTTGTCTAACTGTTTGTTGCATTGCACCTCAAAATTCCACATGACTTTTCCTATATCTTCTTCGTGTTAGTTGAGATAAACATTTGTACAAATTATCTTATTGCTTATTTCCTTGTAGCTACAAGGGGAATACAGTAGACTTTAAGTTACATCCCAATATTTTAAATCTATCAAATTCCATTCTATTTGCACGGCCAACACAAAAAATAAACCATGTTGCATTTGACGCAAGTCTAAGTTTTCCGAAATTGACACATATAACAAGGAATATCTCCGAAATGGTTCACTCTAGGAAAAAAATTATTTTTGCATAAATTGTGTATTTTAGCAAGATCTACATTTTTTGTACAGTATGATTTTGTCTATCTGCAACGGTTTAGCAGTTATAGAAAAGTCATTCAGAATAAACACTACAGGTGCTATAGCCAGGAAATTCAAGATACAAATTTTATCTGTCGTGAAAATGTCTTAAATATGTCATTTTAAGCAAACTCGTCAGTCATTTTCAAGAAAATCGAAATTTTTTGTAAGGGGTAGTTTAAGGTGCGGGGTGGTGGCTATTTTTTTCAACATCTTCGTGTCGCATTCTTGGAAAACGTAAATATCAACTTTGGTTTTTAAATTACTTTCCGTTTTTGAGTTACGTTGTTGACAAACACACACACACATATGAGTGTAATTATTACACTGGCTGAGATACTTGTCCATCGTTGTGTATTATTATTGTTATTATTATTATTATTATTATTATTATTATTATTATTATTATTATTATTATTATTATTATTATTATTATTATTATTATTATTATTATTATTATTATTATTATTATTATTATTATTATTATTATTATTATTATTTTAGAATCTTTATTGCACGTTGTGTATTTGTATTTTGTAATTTTGAATTAATGAGCCAAGAGTTAGTGAACCATTGCGTGAGTTATGAGTTAAGCGGCCCTGTGTGAGTTAAGAACCGACGACCGTCTGTGGAAGCAGCTCAAAGGAGCGCTATATTTCAACAGATTATGCTGAAACACCGGGTTCAATTAAGTTCACTTGATGATATATGTTCTCGCTCGGCTACTTGAAGGTTGGTACCTCTGACCTCTGACGTCATTCATTAGAGCCGCTGCTGCAGCAGCCCAGATCGAGTTTATAACAATTAACAACCCTTTAGCTTCATGATTAAGATGTCGCACTTTCGTCACACGGGACATCTGGCACATTTACCTCAACATAGCGAACTTCTGAGATCACCTTCCTGATGTGTTGTACTCACATGACTTTCCCTACTCACTCCTGTACAAACTATTGTCACTCTCTGCAGTTCAAGAGCCAAAAATCTGATGTGTTACACTCACATGACTTTCTCTACCCGTGTACTAATCATTCTTACAAACTCTTATTCCTATATCTTCTTTGTGTTAGTTGAGATAAACATTTCTACAAATTATCTTATTGCTTATTTCCTTGTAGGTACAAGGGGAATATTAGAATACAGTAGACTTTGAGCGATAGTCAAATCTTTTAAAGTTTTGAGATCCCGTCCTCTTTGGACGCTTAACATAAGAAACTGACCAACGATGTTCCATTTTACGAAAGTTCCAAGTTTCCCAAATCTGACACAAATAACAAGGAATATCTCTAAAATGGTTCACTCTACAAACAATTTTATCGGGACAAAAATTGTGTGTTTTAGCAAGATCTACATTTTTTGTATATTAAGAATTTGTCTATTTCTTACAGTTTACAAGTTATTAAAACTAATCCAGAGTAAACAGGACTACATAGACTATAGCCAGAAAATTCAAAATATACATTTCATGTGTTATACAAATATCTCAAATATATGGCATTTTAATCAATACCGTTAAAGCCATTTTCAAGAAAATCAAAACTTTCGAAAAATTTTCCTTCTAAAGGGCAGCTTAGGGTGGGGCTCTTTTCTTGAAAATCTTCGTGATGCATCCTTGAAAGACATAAAACTTAAATACAAACTTTGGTTTTTAACAAACCTTTTGTTTTTGAGTTAGCTGGAATATAATTCATGCTTCTACTTAGCAGTAGAGAAAGTAAAAGTGAAGGGTTGCAGAGTGGATGCAAGATTCATTTTAAACGTTTATATCACTTTCTGGGGTTAAATAAATAGTAAATACTGAAAGGCTGCGAGTGAATGTAGCATCTGGTGTGACGTCAAAGACCAGAGTGCCACAAAACAAACGGGGTAGCTTCTGCTTTTCCAGATAGGGGCGGAGAACGAGCTAATCCGAAATGTCCAGCCATAAAGCTGAACCTTCTGTTATTGCACATCTATAAGGACTTGCTAACGACTCGGAGAGCTTGGGAGAGAGACGGAGAGAGAGTGAGAGCTAACAGATCTCCCAAATTAACTCTCGCCTTACCAGGTCACCCTGCCAGCACCAACTTACCCTTATGTCGTACTGATGCTGTTTATCGGTAGAAATTAACACCAAATAACAAGGTTTTTAAGTAAAACTGTAAGAATTCAACATTTTTCTAGCCATTCCGCATTGTCAGATCGTGAGTTGTCCAATATTCGCCCGAATGACCCGGGAAATAAACGAATTTTTGCGTTCATTTCGCACAAACTGTGGTTTAACAATATCTGCCAGAGCAGAACTAACAATTGCAGTTAGTTTTTCGACATCGTCACAGAGAGCGCTATAGCAACAGACGGACGACTAGCTGACCACAGCGCCTTGCTTCAGCCGAACACCGCGACCTGTAATACTTGTATGAAGCACACCCACCCTGTATGTACGTGGTAAAATAACTGAAAACAAATCCAACCCGACATAACAGACATTTGCTTTTATTTCCGAGCTAATAATTTTTACCTTTATGTATATAAAAACTTGTACAAATCAAATTAAAATCCTGTAAGCTGTTTTTTTAAGCTGCAAAATTTGAATAAAGCTAAGAGCAGCAGTATAAATCCGATCATCACTAGGTTACGCTCCTTCCTTCCTTCGTTAACTGTATGGAAAATGTTGCATGAATGGGAGAAACTAACCCGAGTTAATGAGCTACCTTCATTATAACTCTCTTCCCTTGAAGAAGAAGCTGTCGCAAAACTTTTAATTATATCGTTTTAAATTGTTGCTGCGGTAGTGACGAACATTCTTTAAATAGGATCTCATCCCTGTGTGTTTGTGGGGGAGAAAAATGTAATTCAAGTCCCTCCCTCATTTAGCGCCCATTCACGCGAGTTTGGGACGAGCCTACCTTTCATTATGAATATAAACACTCGTGTCTTCCTTCACTAAAACGGCCTTCAGTCACTCACTCTCAATATATAAGAGCTGGTGCATCCCTTCCCTTAACACGCCCTCATTTACAAGCTACAGCCACACTGGTTCTGCACAGAAATTACTCACTTGGAAGATTAGTCTTAGTAATACTTTAATGTATCTTAAACGAACCAAATGCCACAAATTACGAATGTTATAGGAGCAAGGGTTCTTTCAAGATGAACAAACAAAACAAAAGAGGAGGAAAAAAACCAATAATTCCAAATTTGATAGAAACGACAAACTGAAACAAAAAAGAAAAGAAAAAGAAAACAAGAATTCCAAATCTTGCAGGAACAGGTACTCCAAATTGAACAGGAAAACGAAGTCAAGAGTTCCAAATCTTGTAGGAGCTAGGAGCCTTCAAAATTGAACAGAAAAAGTCATAATCCAAATCTTATAGGAGGAAGAGGCCCTCAAAATTGAACAGAAAGAGCGAAATTCCAAATCTTATAGGAGTAAGGGGCCCTCAAAATTGAACAGAAAGAGCGAAATTCCAAATCTTATAGGAGGAAGGGGCCCTCAAAATTGAACAGAAAGAGCGAAATTCCAAATATTATAGGAGCAAGGGGCCCTCAAAATTGAACAGAAAGAGCGAAATTCCAAATATTATAGGAGGAAGGGGCCCTCAAAATTGAACAGAAAGAGCGAAATTCCAAATCTTATAGGAGTAAGGGGCCCTCAAAATTGAACAGAAAGAGCGAAATTCCAAATATTATAGGAGGAAGGGGCCCTCAAAATTGAACAGAAAGAGCGAAATTCCAAATCTTATAGGAGTAAGGGGCCCTCAAAATTGAACAGAAAGAGCGAAATTCCAAATCTTATAGGAGGAAGGGGCCCTCAAAATTGAACAGAAAGAGCGAAATTCCAAATCTTATAGGAGCAAGGGGCCCTCAAAATTGAACAGAAAGAGCGAAATTCCAAATATTATAGGAGGAAGGGGCCCTCAAAATTGAACAGAAAGAGCGAAATTCCAAATCTTATAGGAGTAAGGGGCCCTCAAAATTGAACAGAAAGAGCGAAATTCCAAATATTATAGGAGGAAGGGGCCCTCAAAATTGAACAGAAAGAGCGAAATTCCAAATCTTATAGGAGTAAGGGGCCCTCAAAATTGAACAGAAAGAGCGAAATTCCAAATCTTATAGGAGGAAGGGGCCCTCAAAATTGAACAGAAAGAGCGAAATTCCAAATATTATAGGAGCAAGGGGCCCTCAAAATTGAACAGAAAGAGCGAAATTCCAAATATTATAGGAGGAAGGGGCCCTCAAAATTGAACAGAAAGAGCGAAATTCCAAATCTTATAGGAGGAAGGGGCCCTCAAAATTGAACAGAAAGAGCGAAATTCCAAATATTATAGGAGGAAGGGGCCCTCAAAATTGAACAGAAAGAGCGAAATTCCAAATCTTATAGGAGTAAGGGGCCCTCAAAATTGAACAGAAAGAGCGAAATTCCAAATCTTATAGGAGTAAAGGGCCCTCAAAATTGAACAGAAAGAGCGAAATTCCAAATATTATAGGAGTAAGGGGCCCTCAAAATTGAACAGAAAGAGCGAAATTCCAAATCTTATAGGAGGAAGGGGCCCT